>JXCR01082343.1:648028-668686 GCA_002079205.1 Phalaenopsis hybrid cultivar
AGGGTTTGCTCAAAATAGTGATGTTTTGATTCTTAAAAATCATGAAATTATTTCTTAAGACTACTCTAGCCATAAGGAACTTACATGAATTTTTGTAAAATTTTCTAAGCCACATACAATTTTTTATAATTATTTGAGTAGAAAATGCATAAAAACTTAGAAAATTAAGATCTCTGTCTAGAGATCTCCTATGTTTTTGAAAAAATACTCAAATTGTGCACATAGACAAAGGCTACAACATATAAAAATTTGGGGTCAAGGTGATAATCCAATATGAATGGAGAATTGAAAAAACCCCTAACCCTAATTCATTTTTTAAAAATAATTTATGCATCAAATTAATGTGAAATAATTTCATATGATTCTCCTCTGTTCACTAAGTAAGAGGGTATTTTTATTTTATTTTTATAAATTTTCTATGCGAAGATATGGATTTTTTAAATTTAGGGGCTATTTTCTGAATTTATTAAATACCCCTATTTTATTATTAAAACCACGGGCTGACTGGATCATCGGATCCGTCGAACAGCCACGCGGCGCGCTTCTATTCGACGCCGCCTTCTGAGTTAGCTGCCACGCGGCCCGCCATATCGTTCCAGAGGATCATCCAGCTTGATCTCCGCCATCCATTCAATGCACGCGAGAATGGACGACATCCGTTCATCATCCCTGATGGCCTTAACCGAGAGCCGTCCAACTTAAAACCTTAATATCTCTCTCGTTTCGTAATGAATTTTGATAATTTTTTTTTAAATTGTTCATCTTGAAGAGACGAACACATCTATATGGTAAACATACTATGAAATCAAGCCATCATAAATAGAGAGCTCGCGAAGGCTCGGGAGAGCGAGTGAGGTTATACCTTTGCTCCGAGAGGTTGGGCCTCAATCAGAGATTCTTCACACCTTCGTTGGGTCCCGAAGAGCTTAGGAATAAAGCCTTTGGCTCTGGTGTAACGCCTATATATGATTTTGACCACAGCTGATTTTGGGTGTTGGCTGAGAGCTATGGTAGAGGCTATTTCAGAGGGGGAATTGATGGGGGTTTGGCTTCCTTCACTGTGTTTGATGTTTGGTACTATGTAGGTTCGGATTGAAGTTTGTCCTAGTTTCAAGCAGGAATTCAAACTCAAAATTGGATTTCTATGGTGGAATTGGGAGAGGGAAATGGATTGTAATGTGCTAAGGGACTCTTAGAGAAGCTCTCTAAGGAGTTTGGGAGGCCTTGGTGAAAATTTTTTTTACCCCCCTATTCATGGTCGTGGGGGGGAGCATTTTATAGAAATTAGCCAAGGGGAAGCTTGGCTGGCTAATTGAGGGGTTAGCCCCACTGCTTAGGTATTAAGCAGAGGTGCTCTCAGCTCAATTTGGGCTAAGGTGGCTTCTTGGCATGAATTTGGGTATTGGCCATGTGGGGGCTCACAATTTTGGGCTTTAGCTTGGGTTAAAGTGGTTAACCAAGGGTTGGGTCATGGTTAAAGCTTATAATAAGCAGTAAAAATGGCACCATAGAGTATTGACATGTGGTATAGCAAGTACTTTGATTTAACCTTCTCTTTATCCCTTTAAAAATTAAAAAAAAAATTTTACCCATGAGATAAATATCAAGCTTAACCATGGGTTGGTGGCTGGTTTTAAACTCAACTCTAGAGTCTAGGATGAGTTAAGGTAAGGCTCATTTGACCATACCAAGCTCAATTGGTTTGGATTTGGCCATAAGTCCAAGAAGGTGCATATGAACAAATCTTGTGTTTGGACTGTAAGACATGTCAATTGGCCCAATTAAATATGGCATTTGGTGTAAGAGACCATGAGGAACAACTTTCATTGAAAGTCATTTTGAGGCCAATTGGTTAATCAATTTGGTGGAGTTTTTATTTTTGACCCATTTTCAATTGGTTAATCAATTTGCGGATTTTTGATTTTTGACCCATTTTAAAAAGTCATTTTGAGGTCAATTGGTTAATCAATTTGAGGGTACCTTTTTTAATGGTGAGGGTACCTTTTCTATTTTTCTAAGACTAGTCAGTAGGAAAGTCCCATGGCTAGACCTAGGCTACTAAAGAAATTTTTAGACCTCTACCAAAAGTGAGGTCAACAAATATTTAAAAACTAAATAATTATGATATGTATATGAGTTTCTTTAAGTGTTACAAAATTTTAGATTTAGAAATATAGTAGTCCAATTTAGAAAAAATATTTAGTAAATGAGACCAACTTAAAGTTTAGAAATTGTTAATGTTAAGAAAGATGAAAGTATGAGTTCTTATCTAATTCAGAAAAATTGTAGATTCTCCAAGTTTAGAATTTAGTCCTTTTATGATCTCCACTTAAAAATTTTATTAAGAATAATTTTACTTACTATATTATATTTTTAAGCTTAAGATTTTCTCAAGTCTTATACTTTAAAAAGATCAAATGTGGAACCAATTTTTGATTAGGCACTAGTCCTCAAGCTTCTCCTCCCTTATATATATATATATATATATATATATATATATATATATATATATATATATATATATATATATATATATATATATATATATATATATATATATATATATATATATATATATATATATATATATATATATATATATNATTTTTTTCTTTTTCTCTTCTTTTTTTCTTTTTCTCTTTTTATTTTCTTTTCTTTTTAGGCAAGGATTACTATATCTGGACAGGCCTTTAATGGTTTTGAATTCCACTTCTGCTTTTCTAGAGCAAAGTCCTGAAATAAATCTTTTACTTATAAATATAATAATAGTTTTGAAAATTAATTTATAAAATAAATTTAAGTATTAAAAATAAAGGTCTAAATTTCTAAATTTTTCAAAAGTACAATTTTTCTTACTAATGATAGTTACTTTTATTAAACATTTCCTACACTAAAAGCTTTTAACTTAAAGTTTTTCTTCATTACAAAAAAATTTCAACTAAATTTTCTTACTCATTTCTAAAATCAAATTTTACTTCCTTAATATAACCTCATATACATGTTCATTTTTCTTTTAAAATCAAATTTACTTGTAGCACAATTGAAATCAAATAAAATTCAAGTTTTTAAAATATTATTCATCCCCTCAAACTTAAATCTTTAACAGATTAAATAGTTTAGCAGCAGATATATGTAAGCAGGAATGAAAATTGAAAGAACATGCTTACAGGAATTTTAATATCTTAAGCATACAAGTATAAAACTAAAAATAGGAGTAAAATTATTTTAATTTTCTATCATTTTCATTTCAATTTAGCATGTAGAGATTCAGTAGAATTCTAAGTGGTGGGTACAAACATAATAGCAAGCTAACACACTAACTTTGACATACTAACAAGATAAAAGAAAAATACAGGGTAGCAGCTTTTTAAGATTCAAATTTAAGATTTATGCTAGCAAGATTTTCAACTTTACAAAAGACGTAGAATTAAGTTAAGTTCTAAACTAACTAAATTAAAGTACTAAACACACATCGACAAATATTACCCTAGTATTTTAAAACAAAACTACTAACAAAACACAAAATTACAATAGAATTAAACAAAATAACAGTCTCATACATCAGAAAATCTAAACTAACACTCAAACATACATGTTTCAGCTCCACAACATGAAAACACATCACATCACATGTTTCAAGTCCAAATAAACACATAA
Source organism: Phalaenopsis hybrid cultivar (assembly GCA_002079205.1). Classification (NCBI taxonomy): domain Eukaryota; kingdom Viridiplantae; phylum Streptophyta; class Magnoliopsida; order Asparagales; family Orchidaceae; genus Phalaenopsis; species Phalaenopsis hybrid cultivar. Next base: position 651,686 of record JXCR01082343.1, read on the forward strand.
ATGTAATTGTAGCAAACCTAGACTACATAGTCCATAACATAATACGAACATAAAAATAAATCTCATAATCCTACTCCTCAATCTCAGAATCACCGCTATCCCAAACATCTGCAGGCTCATAATCAAGATATTGTGGATATGGAGAAAATTGCACTCCTGGGTTATCCCTGATCAGGTTTTCCAAATATGAGTGAAATTTCTCTTCATAATCACTTTTTCTCCTATTATACCTATCAATATGCTCTGCAAAATGCTCTAAATTTTGAACTTTATCAGCGGTATAATTTATATTGTCCATCATCCTATGTAATAATTGATCTTGGGTCTCAGTAGACTCACCTCTAGAAGTACAAGCACGTGAGGTAGATGGTCTAGATGCTCAAGAAGTAGAGGTAGTAGAAGCAGACTTCTCCATTTCATAACTCCCACAAAATCCTCCTCTCCAGCCAAAAATAGAATGCTCAGAATAAGTCTTCACATTTACCTTTGTAATAGGCTTCTGAGGCAACAATACTTCCTCCTAGCTATCATATCTTACTCCAGCTTCCTCACATAAAGAAAAGATCAAGGAAGCAAATCTCAAACCTGTATTAGTAATAGTAATGGCAAAACTGATGATAGTCGAACATATCAAAGCTCCAATGTTGATAAGCCTTCCTTCCTGGATACAATAATTTAACGTCGCTCTCTCTGGTAACTTCATGAGATGATTTTTTGGTAGCAGACGAGCAAAAATAAAATAGTGTTATGCCTTCAAAGGTGCATTTAACTTTAACGTAGGAAAGTTAACACTCTTTCCATTAATGATCTTCTAAAGTCCTATTCCATCAGTCAAATAAGAAATAATCTCATCTAGCTCCATCTCTGTCGGATTAAAATTTGCATAAAAACAAAAAGTACTCAGTGGCAAATGGTAGAATAAATTGATTACCTTCGATGAAAAAGGTACTGATATGCCTAAAATATATAGTGTTTTAGATACATTTTTATACCTATTTTTGAGATAGTGCACTTTCATGGAAGGTAATTTTGTATTTTCTTTTAGGTACAAGTAAAAAGGTGAAAAATGCTTAAAGGAGTAAAAAAGGATCAAATTTGGAGCAAATAGATGAAAAATGTGCAAAAGTGTTTTGGCGCCTAAGAGCTGGTTAAACTGAGAAGGCTGTGCCTAAGCGCCAGAGACCCCACGCTTAAGCACTAGTGGTTGTTATTGGATGAGTAAATTTGATTTTTTCAAATTTTGAAGAGGTTTTTGAGGCACCTATTGGCTTAATAAGTGGTTACAACCACCATGGATGAAAATTATTGTGAAGGATACATCTCTTGGGGAAATACATCGAATCAAGACACATTTTGAAGTTATACCAAGGCACCTTTTGGAGAATTATAAAAGAAGGGATATTAAGACTTTGAAAGGGGTTCTAAAAGTACTAGGAATTTTTTGAAAGTTTTAAAATTGGGGAGTTAGTTCGAGAGATTTTCAGGCACCACATATTTATCATTTTTATTTTAGTTTTATATTGAGAGTGTTGTAAAAGAGAAGAGATTGATTAGAACTTCAAGAGTTTGTGGACACTTGAGATAAGTTTTATTTTGTTTTAGATTACTTTTGGTTTTAATTGAGATTTATGGTTGGTTTTTCAATAATTCATACTTTTAAACTAAAGTGTGGTTTTGTTTTTATCTTTCTTCTTAAAATGATAAGTAATTATATGTTGGATGAAAGTTTTGGAGAGTATTTGGAAGAAGTTGTGATGATTAAAATCCATGTACTTCTTTTACTTCTTGATTTGGCCAATCCAGATGATAAAATTTATTGTGAGAACATGTAAGAACCGGGCTGGTATTGTCTCAGTCAACAATTGGAGAGAATCACATTNATAAAATTTATTGTGAGAACATGTAAGAACCGGACTGGTATTGTCTCAGTCAACAATTGGAAAGAATCACATTAGTTTTTATGAATGAGAATGTAGTTCACATGATTGAGAGAAGATAACAGGAAAATATTCATTGAAGGGTGTAAAGTTAGATGACTTTAAAGTGACAGGTTAAAGCCCCTAACTTGGTTTATTGTTTTAGGTTCTGATATGAGATGTTAGCCCCCAGGTGGAGGGAATCGAGAGGGAACTCTAGAGTGAGACGCTAGTATCTTACTGCCTAGCCGATCTTCAGAACTATTCAAACTTTAAATTAGTCAATGTTCTTTATAGCATCTCCCACCAAGCCGAACTTCAGAACTATTCAAACTTAGAATTAGCCAATGTTCTTTTTAGCATCTCTAGTAAGGGTAAAGAATATTATTGTTCCTATTTGGCACAACACAATATGCATACTTCTACAACAGAATTCATATACTTATTACTGATTCATGATAACGAAAAAGATATTTTCATATTTAGTATCTTTCTTCTACAAAAACTCAAGTTATCTTTTAATGTTTGTTCTATTTTTGTTAAAATATTAAAATTATAAAAAATATTTAAACTTTCTTTACTGTGAAAACGTCTTTAGTTTAAATAATTGTCTTTTTGAAAATAGAAAGTTTTCCAAAAAGTGCATATTGCATATCTTCCCTGTGGGTTCGATATTCAGGACTTAATGAAAAAGTCCTATATTACTTGATAAGGATACGTATACTTGCGTAATATCCCAATATATATATTTTAAAAGTTAAATTCTTATTTTTTGTCAAGATCAAGTTTTTGGTTTTGTTGTGAAATAAAGAAATATAAGTGAAAAATAAAATCAGAATTATTATTATACTATTGCATATAAGCAGTTTCGGGATCAGGTACCAACTTTCCTCGAACCATGAATCTATCATCTTCATCTTCAGGGAGGTTTGCATAAAACTCCCTAACAACAAAATAATTGCAACAACAAAAAAATAACAAAATTGTTCCCACTGTCGGCGAACGATCAAATATTCCACAGATCCACCTCGATTCTTAAAACAATGCTCCTGAATAAGCTTTTATGATTGCAACGCATCACTTTACGTATCTTGAGCCTTTGAACTAAAAAAATTGCTCATATCAAAAGGGCTCTTTCCTTTACTCCTCTTCATTCTTGGTGTAATTCTACAATTTTATAAAAATCCAAAAATAACTTCAAAAATTAAGTCTAAATTACTAAACTAAACTTCCAAAAGCTTAAAAAATACCTTTTATGCAATTTCCATTGATTTTTCTTCAATTTTCACCATGAATAGTAAATTTTTGAATTCTTATAAATGTACTCAAATTACATGGTGACAATCCAAAATTTTTACATAGACGTAAAGCTCTTACCACATAATAGTATGCCTTAGCTCTCCAAAATCGCGATTTTGAGAGGTTGAAGGTGATGGGAGGATGAAAAATGACAATTTTTAGGTTAATTTTTCACTTTTAATCGTTCAAGAACCCGTTTTCGTGAATCGGTGCTTAAGCGCGGATAAGTGGCGCTTAGGCGCCTGCCTCTCTGGTTACCTCGCGCTTAAGCGCGATATGTGGTGCTTAGGTGCCAGTGCATGATTTTTGAGATTTTTGTATTTATGTAAAATGCACTATTTGCATAAGTACACCACCGTTAATTGGTCTCATAACACTTAAATGACTATTTTCATCTCCTACAACTCTTCTTTCTAATAATTCTCCATATAACTCAATTCATTCGAGGATAAAAATAACACTAATTTTCACACAAACAAACATATATATTAATTCACAAACTATTACAAATACATGTAACACTTAATTCTCACTCCAAATAGTCTTGGATAAGAAAATTTTCTAAGCACAAACACTTAATAAACATAAACTCCAAAAAATAGTGTTTAGCTCTTAACACATATCACATTAAACAACAACTTCTGACAAACAAACTCTAACATAAAACTTAATTCCATTCTTCATTTATTGGGACAACCTCCGGTCATTCATTAGTCTCTCCTGGGGCAATCGGGTTATAAAGTTGATAAAACAAACAATGGTGACAAGCTCTGATACTTTCTTCTTCAATCCATTTTTGCTTAAGAAACATCTCCTTATCCACTTCCTCTATATAACTAGTATGACTAAATTCAATTTTCAATTACCATCCAATATGCTCAAGATGGGCATGAATCTCAATTACCTTGGTCTTAAGTAAAACAATAGTAGTCTCAATTTTGTTGATCTTTTCTGATATTTCTTCACTACTAACGGCTAAGAAACTGTTATACATCTCTTGTGTACTTTGACTAATGAATCTCTTCCTTCTTTTTCAAATCCATCTCCCATGAATAAATTTTCTCTAAATCTCTCTTTCTTTTAGACTTTAGGGCAAAAAATGATCTAGGGTGAAATTCCTTCATAAAAGCCTTCTATTTGTAGGCCTAAATCCCTCAAATAACTTCAAGGCACGTCTAGGAATTGCCTTGGCACTTTTCTACAAGCTAATTGGCTGTTAAAACTTCTAGAATCTTAATTTTTCACATGATTTTTAACTATCGAGCTTAAGCGTCGAATCTTGGCGCTTAAGCGCCAGCGCACATTTTCGCACCAGTCAACATAAAGTCAAAATTCTCATTCTAACTTTTCTAGGTTACTAAATAAAGTTTAAAAATCAATACTAATACATAATAGCTCAAAAATAATACCCTAATTTTTCTTAATCACACAAAAATGACAATCAAATCAAAATGCACTGATAATTACGGATTGCCTCCCGCAAAGCTCTTAGTTTTACATCACAGCCCGACGTAATCAGTGCTTATTTTGGTTGACCCAACATCATTACTTCATTAAATTTATGTTGATCCCATATAAAATAGCTTTCAGTCTATGACCATTCACTTTAAACACTTCATCATTATTAGGATCTTTAATATCCACAGCTCCATAAGGATAAACTTTCATTACAACAAATGGGCTCATCCACCTGGACTTATGTTTTCCTTGGAATAATCTTAACCTTGCATTATATAGTAAAACTTGTTGCTCTGATTGAAAATTTTTAGTAATAATCCTTTGATCATGCCATATTTTCATCTTTTCTTTGTAAATCATAGCACTTTCATAAGATTCATTCCTTATCTCTTCAAGCTCATTTAATTGCAATAATCTTTTCCCACATTTTTATCTTTTCTTTGTAAATCTTAGCACTCTCATAAGATTCATTCATTATCTCTTCAAGCTCATTTAATTGCAATAATCTTTTCTCACCAGTATCTTTCAAATTATAAATGAACTCTTTAATTGCCCATATGCCTTATGCTCAAGTTCAACTGGTAAGTGACAAGTTTCCCAAATATTAGCCTATGTCCAATATGCTTTATGCTCAAGTTCAACTGGTAAGTGATAAGCTTTCCCAAATATGAGTCTCACTAATATTGTAACATTCTTTTCTCACCAGCATCTTTTAAATTATAATTGAACTCTTTAATAGCCCAATATGCTTTATGTTCATATTAAACTTGCAAGTGACAAGCTTTCCCAAATATTAGCTTATATGGGGACATTCCTATAGGAGTTCTATATGCTGGCAAGCTTTCCCAAATATTAGCCTATATGGGGACATTCCTATAAGAGTTCTATATGCAGTCCTCAAAGCATAGTCAACTGGCCAATCCCTTTTTGTTGGATTCACAGATTTTTTCATAATTGTTTTAATTTCCCGATTGAATAATTCAGCCAAACCACTTGTCTAGGGATGATAAGTAGTAGCAATCCTATTGTTTATATGATATTTATTTAATAACTTCTCCATTATGGCATTTTTGAAATGACTTTCCTCATTAGTTATGATAACTCTCGATATCCCAAATCTATAAAATATGTTTGTTTTCAAAAATTTTGAGCATCACATTGAGGTAAAGAAATAGCTTCTATCCATTTGGATACATAGTCCACTACTAACAAAATATATAAATTCCTAAAAGATGGTATAAATGGTCCTAAGAAATCTAATCCTCAAACATCAAATATTTCAACTTCTAGTATATAATCGAGGGGCATCTCATTTCTTCTAGAAATATTTCCTATTCATTGGCATCTACACAAGTTTTGATATAAGTATTAACATCTCTAAAAATAGTAAGCCAATAGAATCCAGATTGTAAAATTTTATATGTTGTATTATCAACACCAGAATGTCCCTCAAAATCAGAATTATGACATTTTTGGATAATTTCATAAGTTTCTCCTAATTGTACACATCTTTGAATAATTAGATATTTTCCTTGTTTATATAAAAATGGGTCATCCCAAAAATAAGTGTTAGTTTTAGAAATAAATTTCCTCTTCTGTTGGTATGTCATTGTCCGTAAGAAGCTGTCGATAACCGAAATCGAAATCCCGTTGCCCGCTTCAGAAGGACGTTTTAATTTAGATATATATTTCGTTTTAGAGAAATATGAAATCAAACTGAAACCATATTTTTCATAATTTAAATGAAAGAACGCTGTACCTCAAATCCTGTATCTATCCCAAAGAATAAACACAAGACTTGAAGATGAGGCATGATCAAATAAACTATAGAATATATGACATACATTTGGTCTGCGAAACCTTTATATTTGCTAACAAGTTCTCCTATTTAATTTAAAGAATTAAATAGGGTTTATATTAAGTTGGGTTCAGACATGCTTGCTATTAGGGCAAGCCCTTATAGTTAATTACATCTTAAATGACCAAAGTCACCTAAGAAGACTCTCGAGGGTAAGCCCCTATAGTTAATTACATCTTAAATGACCAAAGTCACCTAAGAAAACTCTCGATAAAATGAGAAATATTATCTTCAAGGAATTTCAAAGGGTAGGACTCTTCAACGAAATCGGACGTAGAGGCAGGAAATATTATCTTCAAAGAATTTCAAAGGGTAGGACTTTTCAATGAGATCGGACGTAGAGGTGTGAAAGGGGATTGGTTCAATCTAAAGTCACCTAAGAAGACTCTCGATAAAAATCAGGAAATATTATCTTCAAGGAGTTTCAAAGAGTAGGACTCTTCAACAAAATCGAACGTAGAGGTGTGAAAGGGGATTGGTTCAAATTTGGAACATTTTATATTCACCTAAGAAGACTCTCGATAAAAATCAGGAAATATTATCTTCAAGGAGTTTCAAAGGGTAGTCACCTAAGAAGACTCTCGATAAAAATCAAGAAATATTATCTTCAAAGAATTTCAAAGGGTAGCTTCTTTAACGAAATCGGACGTAGAGGTGTGAAAGGGGATTGGTTCAAATTTGGAACATTTTAAAGTCACTTAAGAAGACTCTCGATAAAAATCAGAAAGATTATCTTCAAGGAATTTCAAAGGGTAGGACTCTTTAACGAAATCAGACGTAGAGGTGTGAATATTATCTTCAAGGAGTTTCAAAGGGGAGGACTTTTCAATGAGATCAGATGTAGAGGTGTGAAAGAGAATTTCAAAGGGTAGGACTCTTCAACGAAATCGGACGTAGATGTGTGAAAGGGGACTAGTTCAAATTTGGAACATTTTTATTGTAGAATAAAAATTTCAAAGGGTAGGACTTTTCAATGAGATCGGACGTAGAGGTGTGAAAGGGGATTGGTTCAATCTAAAGTCACCTAAGAAGACTCTCGATAAAAATCAGGAAATATTATCTTCAAGGAGTTTCAAAGAGTAGGACTCTTCAACAAAATCGAACGTAGAGGTGTGAAAGGGGATTGGTTCAAATTTGGAACATTTTATATAGGACTCTTCAACGAAATCGGACGTAGAGGTGTGAAAGGGGATTGGTTCAAATTTGGAACACCTAAGAAGACTCTCGATAAAAATTAAGAAATACTTAGAAGACTCTCGATAAAAATCAGGAAATATTATCTTCAAGGAATTTCAAAGGGTAGGACTCCAACCTCGATAAAAATCAGGAGAAATATTATCTTCAAGGAGTTTCAAAGGGTAGGACTTTTCAATGTTTCGATAAAAATCAGGAAATATTATCTTCAAGGAGTTTCAAAGGGTAGGACTTTTCAATGAGACCCGATAAAAATCAAGAAATATTATCTTCAAGGAATTTCAAAGGGTAGGACTCTTCAACGAAATAACTCTCAATAAAAATCAAGAAATATTATCTTCAAGGAATTTCAAAGGGTAGGACTCTTCAACGAAATCGGTGTAGAGGTGTGAAAAGGGAATGGTTCAAATTTTGAACATTTTATTGTAGAATCCAAAGGAAGAACAGGAAATATTATCTTCAAAGAATTTCAAAGGGTAGGACTTTTCAATGAGATCGGACGTAGAGGTGTGAAAGGGGATTGGTTCAATCTAAAGTCACCTAAGAAGACTCTCGATAAAAATCAGGAAATATTATCTTCAAGGAGTTTCAAAGAGTAGGACTCTTCAACAAAATCGAACGTAGAGGTGTGAAAGGGGATTGGTTCAAATTTGGAACATTTTATATTCACCTAAGAAGACTCTCGATAAAAATCAGGAAATATTATCTTCAAGGAGTTTCAAAGGGTAGTCACCTAAGAAGACTCTCGATAAAAATCAAGAAATATTATCTTCAAAGAATTTCAAAGGGTAGGACTCTTCAATGAGATCGGACGTAGAGGTGTGAAAGGGGATTGGTTAGAATTTCAAAGGGTAGGACTTTTCAATGAGATCGGACGTAGAGGTGTGAAAGGGGATTGGTTCAATCTAAAGTCACCTAAGAAGACTCTCGATAAAAATCAGGAAATATTATCTTCAAGGAGTTTCAAAGAGTAGGACTCTTCAACAAAATCGAACGTAGAGGTGTGAAAGGGGATTGGTTCAAATTTGGAACATTTTATATAGGACTCTTCAACGAAATCGGACGTAGAGGTGTGAAAGGGGATTGGTTCAAATTTGGAACACCTAAGAAGACTCTCGATAAAAATTAAGAAATAGGAATTTCAAAGGGTGGGACTCTTCAACGAAATCGGATGTAGAGGTGTGAAAGGGGATTGAAGAGTTTCAAAGGGTAGGACTCTTCAATGAGATCGGACGTAGAGGTGTGAAAGGGGATTGGTTTAAAGTTGGAACATTTTGTCGTAGAGTCCAAAGAAGGAAGAACTAAGGGATGTCATGGATTCAGAGGAGAATTTCGGTGACTTCCCAAGCTATCCTAAAGTTTGGCTTCATTTCTGAGTATAAATATTTAGGTGTTTCTTTCTGCCAATTTTATTAGTTAGGGCTTACATTCGTGTGAAACTATCACACAAATAGCCTGGAAGATGTGAGGATTTAGGTCATCACAAACGACAACCTCGGAATCCTAAGGCGAGTTAGGGCTTATATTGTATAGAAGGGCTATACAAAGGCGTAAAGATAAGGTGAGGATTTACGGTTCATAAGCAAGCAACCTCAATGTCTTATGGTTTTCTTGCTTAAGTCTAAGGAAGGAAGATTGGTTTAGCTGGGGAAGACAGGTTTTGCTGTTGAAGATGGCTGTGCTGCCCACCATGCTAGCTCCAAGCTCCTCTCCGCGATGAGTTTGTGTTTTCTAGTGTGTCAAGTTATAATGTTAAATCAGGTGGCCCTTTGGTTGAAGCTCTTTAAATTTTTTGAGGGCATATTAAAGTTGATTAGAGCGATACCGGTTAAGATCCTACGGTTCCCTTATTTCGGCACCACTATTTTCTATTGGATTCACTTAGTCCAAATGAATTTACTAAACTCAACTTAAATGAGTTCCTATAATTTCATTTAGACCGGGGAAGGCCTCATTAGCAACCGTAGGTTACCTCCTCCGAGGGATTCCCGATCATCCGATAGAGACGTCTTAATTTAATTACAATTGTAGTTTTATGTGATGTTTGTGATTAAAGTTTGAGTTGTTTTATATTTTAAATGTTGTGGGGGGTGAATTTTATCTTGGTTGATTTTAGTTTTGGTTTTTTTTTTTGGTTTTGGTTTTGGTTTTATGGCTATCCTGATAGTTTTAGTTTTCATGCAGGGTGACATTGTTGTTTAGCATGCAAATTTGCACGTATAAAAGCACAATATGAAAGAACAAGAAAGACAACGCTGAAAACTGTAAAAGCGTATCTGGCTAGTCTTCTCGTTCCACCACCTGAAACTTAAAATGCATGTTAAGGCATTTATGAAGAGCAGGAAAAGTAAAGTTTTGGTAGTTTTCCTAACCCTATGTCATATCTTGGTGCGTCCTTAAGAGTTTAGTTAAGGACGATTTTGTTACGCAAAACGTATTAAGTTGAGTAGACCTCCAAGGTATCCAACAGATCTAGAGAAAGAAGCAGGTTCGTGCTACTCTCTCGCTGCCTGGTGGAAAATCCCGAGTTCTTTTAAACTTATTACGTTGCTTAATAATTCATCCTATAAAACACCCTAATGCTCAGTGGAACCCTGATGTCCAATTATCCCATAAGAATAGATGATTCGATTTAAGAATTATGTGGGTGAAGACCCTTAAAGAGACAAGCTAGTGTTGTTGGGACACTTAACCAAATATTAACCCTAATTGGGCTTGTAGTGTTTGAAAGATGTTATAATTTTCAATGATATTTACTTTTCTAATCTTCATTTAAATAAAACTTGATTTAGCCTAAGTCACTACAAAGCCCTTAAGACCTTGGTGGGTGTCTTAATTAGCTTTGAGAAGATTATGCTTTAGGTGATCATGATTCATGATTTGGATTTTATTTGAACATCAAAATAGGGATATTAAATTGATTAATTATTGACTTCAAAAGTCATACCACTAAGTCCTAGATTCATTTTATCTTATAAAACTTCAAAATTTTAATAATTTAAAAATTTATTAACTTATCTTTTTAATGAGGAAAGTGAGATTGGTTTCTACCAATTAAAAATTACACATGTGCCCCTAAGGCTCTATCACTTCATAATTTGTCAAATTCAACTCAAATGACTGTGAAATTTTTTATCCTACCTCATTCATGGGTCAATTAAGATATCAGAGGAGAAAATGTGATTTTTTGAAATTTAATTTAATTTATATAGTTATTTTCATGCAAAAATAGGATTTTTCAAAGAAAAATCCTAACTTGACCAAAATGACTCCTAATCCCATGAAATTTTTATTGGAGGTAGACTTAAGCTAAAGAAATCTTTAGAACAAATTTCTTGATTTTTTTTAATTTTATGTCAATTTCAAGAATTATTTTAAGTTCTGGGGTATTTATTAAATATAAAATTTTTTAAATAGAGAAAATTAAGTTTTACATATTTGGAAAATCTCCCTGAGGTCAGAGAACTCAAGGAAGCAAATTTTATCTTTTTCTGATTTTTTTTTATTTATTGGAATTATTTTAGTGTAAATCCATTTTTTAGCCTTTAAAAATCATTTTTAAGCTTTAAAATTCAATATCTTTATTTAAAAAACCAAGAAAAATATTCTAATTGTCTCTAAGTTCTTAGGAAGTAGGTTAGAACATTTCTATGAGTTTTATTATTTTTGTGATTTTTAGAGATTTTTAATTCTTTAAATATTTAAAATAGATTAAAAATCACGTTTTTATTTTAAATATTTTTTATTTTTAGAAAATACCCCTGATCACAGAGAACTCAAAAAATAAAGTTTCATAATTTGTTGAGTTGTATTTTGATTTTTAAAAAATCATTTAAATGTCAAAAGTAATGTTTATATTTAAAAAGCAACTTAAGTTATCAAATGAACTCATATTTTAAAATTTTTGTGGTGAGTTCTCTGGATCAGGAACCATAGTGGAGATAAAAAATCAAGTCATTCAATTGTTTATATTTTCTAAAATTAATTATTTTAATGACTTGGGGTTTATGAAAATTAGGTATATTTTAAATGACTTGACCTATGAAATTATTTCCAAAAGCTTCTCTGATCTTGGTGGACCTTTCAAATTTTTCTTAGAATTTTTTAATCAATATTCTAATTTCTATGATTATTTTAAGGAAATAATGTGAAAATACTTGAAAAATATGGATCTCTATCTAAGAACCTCCTCTGACTTTGGGAAAATCAAAGGATGTTTCTCTTGAAAAAGGCTATAATATACAAAAATTTCAAGCCAAGGTGATGTGTCAATATGCATGAAGAATCAAATGATTCAAAATAGTGTTTGATTAATTAAAAATAAAATATGCATTAAATGGACTTGAAATTTATTCCACATTATCTTCCTCTATTCACTGAGTAAGAGAGTTTTTTTATTTTATTTTTATGATTTTTCTACACAAAGATATGAATTTTCTACATTAGGGGTATTTAAATAAATAGGAAAAAGCCCTATTTATCTATTTAAACCGCACGTGCCACCACAACCTACGTTGGCTTCGAAGCTCCACGCGACGAGCTCCCATTTGACGTCGCCATCCACCTTAGCGCTGATTCGGCCCGTTGTCTATGTCCCAAAGCTCCACCTGGCTCGATCTCCTCCGTCCATTTGATATACGCTCGATCAAATAGCTCCCCGTCATCATCCCTGATAGAATGATCTCGTGACCATCCACACTAAAACCCTAAGATCTCAGCCTAGACCCAACCAAATCACTTTGGGTTTGATCCTATGGACTCCTCTAAGTGAGACGAACACATCCATATACTAATCAAGCAATCAAATTAACTCTAAGAAAATGGAGAATCGAAATCGGCTAGGAGGAGGTGAGGTTTTATACCTTTGCTCTAAGAAGTGTAGCTTGAATAAGAGATTCTTGGCACATTTGTTGGGGTCCAAGGAGACTAGGGATTGAGTCCCTAGTATTGGTGTAAGGCCTAAGTATGAATTTGATCTCGTCCGGATTTGGGTGTTGGTCTAGAGCTATGGTAGAGGCTTTGTGGAAAGGGGGATTTTATGGGGCTTTGGCTTCTTTCTTGGTTGTGAAAGTGTGGGTAGAGTTAGTTTGAGTTTGGTGGAGTGTGGAGGTGTAATGAGCTCTGTCCTGGTTTCCGGCAAGGTTTCAAACACAAAATTGAGCTCCGACAATGAGAATTGATTGGGCAAAATAGTTGGAATGCACTGAAGGGATCTTAGGGAAGCTCTGTGAGAAGTTTGGAGAGGCCTCTCTAAGAAAATTTCAGCACACCTCCCATGGCCATGGTGGTGAGTTTTTATAAAAATGGCCATGGGGTGGCTCTCAGGGTATAAGTTTGGGTGCATTGTGACCTCCCATGGCCGTGGAGGTGAGTTCTTATAAAAATGGTCATGGGGTGGCTCTCAGGGCAAATGTTTGGGTGCATTGTGGTGCTTAGGGGTGATTTTAAATAAAAATGGCCATGGGGTGGCTCTCAAGGCATAAGTTTGGGTGCATTGTGGTGCTTAGGTGAGGCAGAGGAGATCCATCAATTAGTTTGGCTGAGCTGGCCTCTAGGTTTGATTTGGGTGAGGTGCCATGGGGGTGGCTCTTAGTTTTGAGCTTTTTGGGCCACTAGGCTGGTTGGCTGGCCAGGGGGAGGTGGCTAGGAGCTCATGGAACCCAGGGGAATATGTCATAGCAATTTAGTGCAATAATACCTAATTTTGGTAAGGATATCTTAAGCACATGCATTTTTGGAAGTAATATCCCTTGATTTGGGGGATCTTTATTCCATGGCTTGATTTAGGTGGTTTCATGGTGTTCGGACTGGTCACTAAGTCCAACTAATGGCTATGGTGGAGTTAATTTGGTGACTTTAGGGTGGTTAGGACTCATTTAGTATATAGGTTTAATGTGGGTTCAAGTGACCAAAGCTTAGGTTTGGGCTTCGTTAGCCATGTCAAATGACCCAAATAAATGTTTCACTTGGTGTATAAAATTATAAGGAACAACTTTGGTGAAGGATGGAAGTGGTTTTGAGCTCAATTGAAGGGTCAATTTGAAGGAATTTTAACTTAGTCAATTTGCTCATGTTGGGCTAGGCTTGGGTCTAGCTTGGGTTAGCCTTAGGCTAAGTCAAAATTGATTATTGTACATGGTCAATAGGGACCCTATGAAGAATTTTCAACATGAATTGGGTGCCAATTTGGAGGTTAAGGCAGTCAATTGGATGAAATTTTGGGACTTTGCCAATTGGGGGCTAAATTTAGGAATTTTTTAGTTAGGCCAAAATCAAATGGATTTTAGCCTTCACCAAGACCAATTGAAGGTCAATTTTGATTTATGGGGATGTTATGTAGATTTTACAACATTAATTGGGGCCAATTGACTAGGCTATGGGTTCAATTTGATGAGATTAGGTCATGTGACCAAAATTGTGGTTTAACCTATACCAAAAATTGTGCTCAAATCATGGGCCAACTAAGCTAGGATTTGGCTTAGCTTGGCCAAATCAAAAGTTAATTTGAGTTTAGGATTGTAATTGTGGTTAATTGAGATTAAATTGATGGACATTTGAGTTGAATCTGGGAAATTTTGGTCCTTAAATGCAAATTTGGGGGTTTTGGTTAAAGATGGTCAAATTGATAAAATTGGGTCATTTAGTAGTTGAGAGAAATTAAATTTGGAATATTTGGGATTTATTAAGATTTTCTCAGAATTTTTAGAATTTTTGGGATTTTGGGCCTAAGAGGGGTATTTCGGTAATTTGGGGGTGTTGAGGGGCAAAAGGCCAAGATTGGCATCTTTGATAGGATTGGGTAACTAATCACCCTAAATGAGCCATGGACCAAAAGAAATCCCAATTTGGGTCCTCTATATACTGGTCTTAGTCAACCCATAGCCCTAGGGCTGGTAGGTTTAGCGGACCATCTACATGAGTATCCTAAAAAGATCAAGGGACCTAGGCTAGAAATTTGAGTTTAGGGTTGTGAGTGATTTCGGCTGTAGATGAGTGTAGTGAGTACCTTAGCTCCAAACCAACAACCAGGGTCAACCCTAAGGTCCAGCAGTCCTAAGGGTGACTCATCTTGAGTTTCCCTCATAGTGACCCCACTTTATTAAGTGCTAGAGGTTAGGATCAATACGTGGAACTTCTAGTTGAGTAAAGAAGAGGGTAGAATTTCTAGTGGTGAGGATTCCTTGTCCAATTTTCTAAGAATAGTCAATAGGAGAGTCATATGGCTGACCTTAGGCTACTAAAGAGGGAAAACTAAACCTGAACCAAAAGTGAGGTCAACAGTCATTCCATAAGGTATAATATCACTAACAAGAAAGTTCATAATGTCGACATACCACGGAACATGCCACTCATTAATATTGAACAATTTTTCATCTGGAAAATGTTCATTAATTGTTGACCTCGTTTTTTGTTGAGGTTTAGTTTTTCCTCTTTAGTAGCCGAGGGTCTAGCCATAGGACTTTTCCTTTTGACTATTCCTAGAAAACCAGACTTGGAACCCTCACCATTAGAAATTTTACCCTCTTCTTTACTCAACTTGGAGTTCCACATATTGCTCTCAACCTCTAATACTTAGTAGGTGGGGACACTATGGGGAAACTCAAGATGAGTCACCCTTAGGATTGCTGAACCTTAGCGTTGACTCTGGGTCTTGGTCTGGAGCTAAGGCATTCACTACACTCATCTACACCCACATTCACTCACAACCCTAGACTCAAACTTCAAGTCTAGATCCCTTGATCTTTTGGGATACTCATGTAGATGGTCCCTTAAACCTACTAGCCCTAGGCTATGCCACTATGTAGAGGACCCAAAATGGGGTTCGCATTGGTCCATGGCTATATGGTTTTGCTAAAACCACTATGTAGAGGACCCAAAATGGGATTTCCATTGGTCCATGGCTTAGAACTTCTAAGCCTAGTTCCCTTGATCTTTTGGGATACTCATGTAGATGGTCCCCTAAACCTACTAGCCCTAGGGCTATGTTTGGCTAAGACCACTATGTAGAGTACCCAAAATGGGGCTTCCTTTGGTCCATGGCTTACTGGTGATGATTGGTGCCTCAACTCTACCAAAATACCCATCTTGGCCTTTTGACCCCTAAGGCACCCCCTAATTACCAAAATACCCCTCTTTGGCCCAAAATCCCAAAATTCCAAAAATTCCCATAAAATCCTAATAAATCTCAAATATTCCTAATTGCATTTCTTTTAACTACCACATGACCCAATTTGGCCAATTTGACCATCTTTAACAAAAATCGCCAAGTTGCCCTTTAAAGATCCAAATTTCCCCAAATGCATCTTAAATGTCCATCAATTGGGTCTCAATTGACCACAATTCCAATCCTAAACTCAAACTCACTTTTGATATGACCAAATTAAACCAAATCCATGCTCAATTGGTCCATGATTTGAGCCCAATTTTGATTTGGGTCAAAACCCCAATTTTGACCATTGAACCTAATCTCACCAAATTGAACCCATAGCCTAGTAAATTGGCCTCAATTGATGTTGAAAAATCAAATCTCACCAAATTGAACCCATAGCCTAGTCAATTGGCCTCAATTAATGTTGAAAAATCTTCATCTGACCAAATTGAACCCATAGCCTAGTCAATTGGCCTCAATTAATGTTGCAAAATCTTTACCTCACTAAATTGAAACCATAGCCTAGTCAATTGGCCTCAATTAATGTTATAAAATCTTTATAACATTCCTATAAATCAAAAGCAACCATAAATTTGACCTTGGTGACGTTTCAAATCCATTTGATTTTGGCCTAAATCCAAAATTCCCAAATTGGCTAAGTCCCCAAATTTCACCCAATTAATTGCCTTAACCTCCAAGTTGGCATCCAATTCATGTTGGAAACTCTTCATGAGGTCTTTATTGACCATTTATAACAATCAATTTGGACTTAGCCCAAGGCTTACCCAAGCTAGACCCAAGCCTAGCCCAACATGACTAATTTGATTAAAGTTCAAAATTCCCTCAAATTGACCCTCCAACTAAGCTCAAGACCATTTCCATTCTTCACCAAAGTTGTTCCTCGGGATCATCTACACCAAATGCAATAATCATGTGAGCCAATTTCCATGGCTAACCTAGCCCAAACCCAAGTTTTGGTCATTTGCACCCACTTGGACCCATGCACTAAATGTGACCTAACCACCTTAAAGCCACCAAATTAACTCCACCACAACCATTAGTTGGACCTAGTGACCAGTCCAAACACCATGAAACCACCTAAATCAAGCCATGGAACAAAGGTCCCC
>JXCR01082343.1:668959-721146 GCA_002079205.1 Phalaenopsis hybrid cultivar
AAGCCTCCCTCCTCAGAGCAAAGGTATAAAACTCTTCCTCCTCCCGAGCTTATTTTGATTCTTCATTTACTTAAGCTTGATTTCATGGCATCTTAACCATATGGATANTTCGTGATCGAATTCAAACTTAGGCCTTACACCAAGACCAGGGACTTAATCCCTAGCCTCCTTGGACCCCAACGAACGTACCGAGCACCTCTGATCGAAGCTTCCCTCCTCAGAGCAAAGGTATAAAACTCTTCCTCCTCCCGAGCTTATTTTGATTCTTCATTTACTTAAGCTTGATTTCATGGCATCTTAACCATATGGATATGTTCGTCTCACTTAGACGAGTCCATAGGATCAAACCCAAAGTGATTTGGTTGAGTCTAGGGCGAGATCTTAAGATTTTAGTGTGGACGGGCTCGGGATCAATCAATTGGGGACGACGACGGAGAGCCGTTCGATTAAGCGTGTATCAAATGAACGAAGGAGATCGAGCCGGACAGCGCTTAGGGACATAAACCGCGGGCCGAGTCAGCAACTACATGGACGGTGGCGTCTAACCAGAGCGCGCCACGCATGCCTTTGGAGCTTCCTAGGATCTAGTCAGCACGCATTGTTTAAATAGATAAATAGGGCTTTTTCCTATTTATTTAAATACCCTTAACTTAGAAAATCCATAACTTTGTGTAGAAAAATCACAAAAATAAAATAAAAATACCCTCTTGCTTAGTGAACAGAGGAGAATAATGTGGAATAATTTTCCAGCCCATTTTATGCATGAGATATTTTTAATTAATTAAATACTATCTGGAATTATTTGATTCTCCATGCATATTATCACATCACCTTGGCTTGGAATTTTGACATATTGTAGCCTCTATAAGGGGGGACATTCTCTGATTTTATCACCTTGACTTGAAATTTTGACATATTTTAGTCTCTGCAAGGGGGAACATTCTCTGGTTTTTCCAAAGTCAGAGGAGGTCTCTATATGGAGATCCATATTTTTCAAGATATTTCACATTATTTCCTTGAAATAATCATGGAAATTAGCATTTTTATTATAAAATTCTAAGAAAATTTTGGAAGGTCTACCATAACCAGAGAAACCTTTGGAAATAATTTCATGGGTCAAGTCATTTAAAACATCCTTAAATTTTGCAAATATTAAATCACTAAGTTAATTGGTTTTGAAAAATATAAACATTTAAATTACTTGATTTTTGATCTTCACTGTGATCTATGATCCAAAGAACTCATCATAAAAGTTTAAAAATATTTTGAGTTCATTTCATAACTTAAATTGATTTTTAAAAATAAATACCCCTTTTGGCACTTAAATGATTTTAAAAAAAATCAAAATATAACTCAAAAATTTATGAAACTTAGTTTTTTGAGTTCTCTGTGATCAAGGATATTTTCTAAAAAAAAATTATATTTTAAGTAAAAACATAATTTTTGGCCTATTTTAAATATTTAAATAATTAAAAATTCATAAAAATAATAAAAATAATAAATCTCATGAAAATGTTCTAAATTGTTTCCTAGTCACTTAGGAACAATTAGAATATTTTTTTCCTGATTTTCTAAATAAAGATATTTATTTTCAAAGCTTAAAAATAATTTTTAAAAGGCTAAAAATGAGTTTTCACTAAAATAATTCCAATAAATCGATGAAAAATTAGACAAATATAAAATTTGCTCCTTTGAGTTCTCTGACCTTAAGGAGATTTTTGAAATATATAAAGCTTAATTTTCACTACCCAAAATATTTTATTTTTATTAAATAGCCCAGAAATTAAAATAATTCTAATAAATCANTATATTGAATTTTGAAGCTTAAAATAATTTTTAAAGGCTAAAAAATGAGTTTACACAAAAATAATTCCAATAAATCCAAGAAAAATTAGAAAAATATAAAATTTTCTCCTTTGAGTTCTCTCACTTTAGGGAGATTTTTCAAAAATATGAAACTTAATTTTCACCACTTAAAATATTTTATTTTTATTAAATAGCCCAGAACTTANAACCCATGAATGAGGTTTAATAAAAATTTCAAAGTCATTTGAATTTAATTTGACAAATTATGANAATTTAAAAAGTTATGAAACTTTATCCAAAGGCTTCTCTAGTCTAGGTATACCTCCAGTAAATATTTCAAGGGATTATAATTTACCTTGGTCAAGTTAGGAATTTTCTTTGAAAAATCCTANATCAAGGGATTACAATTTACCTTGGTCAAGTAAGGAATTTTCTTTGAGAAATCTTATTTTTGCATTAAAATAATTATATAAATTAAATTAAATTTTAAAAAGTCATATTTCCTCCTTTGATGTCTCAATGGACCCATGAATGAGGTAGGATAAAAATTTCAAAGTCATTTGAATTTAATTTAACAAATTATGAAGTGTTAGAGCCTCAAGGGAAAATGTGTAATTTTGGAAACCTTGCCCTAATTAACATTTTGGCCTAATTCAAGGAGGGAAAATGGGTAACCTCTGATCTTAATTAATTTATGCTTGAAACATGAGGGGTTAATTGGTAGAAATCAATCTCACTTTCTTAATTAAGATCAATAAATTTCTAAATTATTAAAATTTGGAAGTTTATTCAAATTAAATGATCCTAGACTTAGGGGTATGAATTTTGAAGTCAATAATTAATCAATTTAATANCTTGGTGGGCGGCACGGCCATCTTCAACAGTAAAATCTCTCTTCCCCAGCTAAACCAATCTTCCTTCCTTAGACTTAAACAACAAAGCCATAGGACTTCGAAGGCACTTGCTTATGCAACGTAAATCCTCACCTTATCTTTAGGCCTTTGCATAGCCCTGTTATACATTTTGCTTATGCAACGTAAATCCTCACATTATCTTTAGGCCTTTGTATAGCCCTGCTATATAATATATGCTTATGCAACGTAAATCCTCACCTTATCTTTAGGCATTTGTACAGCTCTACTGTGCAATCTAAGCCCTAACAATGCTTATGCAACGTAAATCCTCACCTTATCTTTTGGCCTTAGCATAGTCCTGATATATAATATAAGCCCTAACTCGTCTTAGGACTCTGAGGTTGTCGTTTGTCACGACTTAAATCCTCACATCTTCCAGGCTGTTCGTGTGATCATTTCACACGAATGTAAGCCCTAACTAATAAAATTGGCAAGATGAAATATCTAAATATTTCTCCTCAAAATTGAAGCCAAACATTAGGATAGCTTGGGAAGTCACCGAGGTTCTCCTCTGGATCCATGACATCCCCTAGTCCTTCTTCCTTTGGATTCTACAATAAAAAAATGTTCCAAATTTGAATCAATCCCCTTGCACACCTTTATGTCCGATTCCGTTGAAGAGTCCTACCCTTTGAAATTCCTTGAAGATAATTTTTCTTGATTTTTATCGAGAGATTTCGGTGACTTTGGTCATTTAAGATGTAATTAACTATAGGGGCTTGCCCTTATAGGAAGCATGTTCTATAGTGGCTTGCCCTTATAGGAAGCATGTCCAACCTTTGAAATTCCTTGAAGATAATATTTCTTGATTTTTATCGAGAGTCTTCTTAAGTGACTTGTCCTACTCTTTGAAATTCCTTGAAGATAATTTTTCTTGATTTTTATCGAGAGTCTTCTTAAGTGACTTTAGTCATTTAAGATGTAATTAACTATAGGGGCTTGCCCTTATAAGAAGCATGTCCAAACCCAGCTATTCTTTGAAGATAATATTTCCTGATTTTTATCGAGAGTCTTCTTAGGTGACTTTGGTCATTTAAAAGCGTTGAAGAGTCCTACCCTTTGAAATTCTTTGAAGATAATTTTTCTTGATTTTTATCGAGAGTCTTCTTAGGTGGCTTTGGTCATTTAAGAATATTTCATGATTTTTATCGAGAGTCTTCTTAGGTGACTTTGGTCATTTAAGATGTAATTAACTACTTTCTTGACTTTTATCGAGAGTCTTCTTAAGTGACTTTGGTCATTTAAGATGTAATTAACTATAGGACTTGCCCTTATAGGAAGCATGTCCGAACCCAGCCTACCCTTTGAAATTCCTTGAAGATAATATTTCCTGATTTTTATCGAGAGTCTTCTTAGGTACTTTGGTCATTTAATATGTAATTAACTATAGGGGCTTGCCCTTATAGGAAGCATGTCCGAACCATTTGGTCATTTAAGATGTAATTAACTATAGGGGCTTGCCCTTATAGGAAGCTTTTCTCGAACCGTCCTACTCTTTGAAATTCCTTGAAGATAATTTTTCTTGATTTTTATCGAGAGTCTTCTTAAGTGACTTTAGTCATTTAAGATGTAATTAACTATAGGGGCTTGCCCTTATAAGAAGCATGTCCAAACCCAGCTATTCTTTGAAGATAATATTTCCTGATTTTTATCGAGAGTCTTCTTAGGTGACTTTGGTCATTTAAAAGCGTTGAAGAGTCCTACCCTTTGAAATTCTTTGAAGATAATTTTTCTTGATTTTTATCGAGAGTCTTCTTAGGTGGCTTTGGTCATTTAAGAATATTTCATGATTTTTATCGAGAGTCTTCTTAGGTGACTTTGGTCATTTAAGATGTAATTAACTACTTTCTTGACTTTTATCGAGAGTCTTCTTAAGTGACTTTGGTCATTTAAGATGTAATTAACTATAGGCTAGATTTTTATCGAGAGTCTTCTTAGGTGACTTTGGTCATTTAAGATGTAATTAACTATAGGGGAATTTTTATCGAGAGTCTTCTTAGGTGACTTTGGTCATTTAAGATGTAATTAACTATAGGGGTCCCCTTATAGGAAGCAGGTTCAAACCCAGCTTAATATAAACCCTATTTAATCCTTTATATTAAATAGGGGAACTTGTCGGTAAATATAGTATTCATTGTTTTCGAATTTTTTTAATAGTTCATTCCAATTCAAAATCATAAGACACTAAATTTTCATATCCATAACTACACATAAACAATGTCAAAATTTGCAGAAAATAAAATAACATACCAAAAATGNTCCTTTGGGATAGACACAGGATTTGAGGTACATAGCTCTTTCATTTTAAACTATGAAAATTATGGGNGAATTTTTGTTCTTTTTTTGGTTTTTCGGTTTTTGAATTTTTTTTTATTTTTTTTAATTATTTTTAAATTTAAAATTTTCAAATAAATTTACAATTCAAATAAATTTGTAAGTCAAAAAGTTACNACAACCCCACAAACAAACCATCCCCAAAATAACGCCGACCGCTTCTGGCGACTCCGCTGGGGACAAGCTTTTCCCTCCATACAAATCAAGAAATATTATCTTCACACATCGGTAATATGTCCATGTCCCCCTTGGAATAAATTATCCTTCTTCCGTTGGCATACTTTACCCATTTCTGTCTTGGGAAAGTACTACTAACTCCTTGGACTTCAGGACTNTCTCTAGTGTTTCCTCCTTTGGACTCCAAAACAAAATGTTCCAAATTTGAACCAATCCCCCTTCACACTTCTTACTCTGATATCTTTGAAATGTCCTTACCATTTGAACCCCTTGAAGGTAATTTTTCTTGATTTTTATCAAGAGTATTCTTATGTAACTTCAGTTATCTATGATGTAATTAACTATAGGGACTTGCCCTTATAGGAAGTTTTTCCCGAACCCAGCATAATATAAACCCTATTTCATTTCCTATATTAAATAAGGGAACTTGTCGGCCAATACATTGGTTTCGCAGACCAAACGGATGTCATAACTTTCTTTAGTTTATTTGATTTAGCCTCACCCTCAACTCTTGTGTTCATCCTTCGGGATAGATACAAGATTTGAGGTAAAGCGCTCTTTCATCTAAACTATGAAAATTATGGGGTCAGCTTGACTTCATCTTTTTCAAAACTAGAATTTAAAAAAAAACATCCTTCCGAAGCTGGCAACGGGATTTCAATTTCGATGACCGACAGCTTCTTACGGGCAAACCCCACACCAAAAATAGTGTCGACATCTATTTATTTGCACTCAACCCCATGAACTACATTCTCATTCATGAAATCAATATGTGATTCCAACCATTTGTTGAGTTAGACAATACCATCTCAAATCTTACATGTTCTCACAACTAGGTTTTAACATCTTAATTGGCTAAATATAGAAGTAAATGAAGTGCAAGGTCTTGAATCATCATAACTTCTTCCAACATTGAAGTTTAATACGTTACACAACGTCCTTTAAACATTTAATCACTTATCATTTTTGGAAAAAAGATAAAAAAAACTACTCAGAATCCATGAAGAAAACACAACCACACATGAGTTTAAAAGTAGAAATCATGCACACAAACAAGAAATTTAAATTAAAAACCAAGTGTAGTCACAAAGATAAACACTTATCTTAAATTCGGTCTACCAAATGTCATGAAGTTCCTTTGAATTCTCTTCCTTCTCTCACAATACAAACAAACGCTAAAAAAAATAAAATAAAAGGTGGTCGACGGTGGCGGCGGTTGTAAATTTTGGTGGCTTCCTCTTTTGAAAAATCTAAGTCTTTTTTTATAAAAATCTAAGTGGTGTCTTGGTCTCACTTCAAAAAGGTGTCTTCATTCAATGAATCTTCTAAAAGTTGTCTCCTCAAAAGCCAATTGAATGAATTTTTGTGTCATGGGCTATTTCCCATGTTTTTATTAAGGGTTGCTTCAAACACATCTTCAAAATTTTGCTCCAATTAATATTTCTTCAAGTAATTAACTTTTGTGCTTACGCGCGAAGTACGTGGCGCTTAGGCACATTTTTGCTCCAAATTTGACCTTTTTTCACTTATTTTAGCATTTTCCATCTATTTGATTGTACCTACAAGAAAAAAACACAAATACCTTTCATTAAAGCGTAATATCTCAAAAATATGTATAAAAATGTGTACAAAAACACTATATATTTTAGGTATATCAATATTCATTTTCAGCAGTTTGAATTTCAATATTATTTTGTGATGTGTTTATCATTTCTTGAGAATTATAAAATCTTCCTTGTTCTCAAATTTTTCTAATAGTTCATTCCAATTCAAAATCATAAGGCACTAAATTTTCATGTCCATAACTACACATAAACAATGTCAAAATTTGCAGAAAATAAAATAACATACCAAAAAAAAAAAAATTTTTTGAATTTTGAATTTTTGTTTTTTTTTTGTTTTTCGATTTTTGAAATTTTTTTATTTTTTTTATTTTTTTAAATTATTTTTAAATTTAAAATTTTCAAATAAATTTACAATTCAAATAAATTTATAAGTCAAAAAGTTTCATCAGACTCCCCGACAATGATGCAAAAAACTTGACCCGACTCACAATTACTTGTATTTTTAATCTCCTTAATTTTGCCAAAAAAAAAATATCTCCATTTATATCTAACGGCTAGTAATGAACACATGCAATGATTTATGAATTATATAATAGATTTTCACACTATGAGTACTACATAAGTATACATATTGTTTTAAGTAATATAAGATTTTCCTTAAAAAGCCGAGTATCGATCCCATGAGGAATGCAATAACTCTTAAAATCAACTCACAGAAACTCTATTTAAATTGTAAATTAAATAGATAAGAGGTCTAAAAATTACTACTTAAAGAGCTAAAAAAAGTAACAACTAAATGTATAAGTTTAATAAAATATGACAACGAGTTTGGATATTACGAAAAACCTTTTCCCTTGCAAAGAGATTTTAATCTAAGTAGGATTCACATGATTTAAGACAAAATTGAGGTATTGTGACAAATAAAAGCATATCTTATTCTTTACCCCCTCTCAGTACTTACAAAAAACATTAGCTAACTTAAGGTCGATTCTTTAACATCTCGACTCCACATCAGTATTATCTAGCCTCTCACCTCTAGATGCCCATAGCCTCTGCCACCGTAATGACCGAATGCCAGCGTCAGAGAACTAAACCTTAAGCCAAACTGATAAGAATCTAGTCTATCACTCTAGATCTAACCAATTCTACTCCCATAAAAAATTATCTTCCTATTTATTTTCACTCTCCCTTAAGTGATAGCAATGGCTCTGCCTAGAAAGAAGTGTGGTATCTACTAGTTGGGTGAAATCATAGCACTCCTAGGTCATTATGTTTCTCTACGGATTTTAACCTCACAAGTGGCCGGGTTGTAAAGTAAATGAAGATTCAGTGAAAATACCATCACAATTTCTTNGTTACGTCGCACTCCCCAACAATGATGCAAAAAACTTGACCCGACTCACAGAACCGACTCACAATTACTTGTATTTTTCATCTCCTTAATTTTGCCAGAAAAAAAATATCTCCATTTATATCTAACGGCTAGTAATTAACACATGCAATGATTTATGAATTATATAATAGATTTTCACACTAGGGGTAATACACAAGTATACATATCGTTTCAAGTAAAATAGAATTTTTCTTAAAAACCCGAGTATCGATCCCACGAGGAATGCAATAACTCTTAAAATCAACTCACAGAAACTCTATTTAAATTGCAAATTAAATAGATAAGAGGTCTAAAAATTACTACTTAAAGAGCTAAAAAAAGTAATAATTAAATGTATAAGTTTAATAAAATATAACAACATGTTTGGATATTACGAAAAACTTTTCCCCTTGCAAAGAGATTTAAATCTATGTAGGATTCACATGATTTAAGACAAAATTGAGGTATTGTGATAAATAAAAGCATACCTTATTCTTTACCCCCTCTCAGTGCTTACAAAAAACATTAGCTAACTTAAGGTCAATTCTTTAACATCTCGACTCCACATCAGTGTTATCTAGCCTCTCACCTCTAGATGCCTCTAGCATATGCCACCGTAATGATCGAATGTCAGCGTCAGAGAACTAAACCTTAAGCCAAACTGATAAGAATCTAGTCTATCACTCTAGATCTAACCAATTTTACACCTATAAAAAATTATCTCCCTATTTATTTTCACTCTCCCTTAGGTGATAGCAATGGCTCTGCCTAGAATGAAGTGTGGTATCTACTAGTTGGGTGAAATCATAGCACTCCTAGGTCATTATGTTTCTCTATGGATTTTAACCTCACAAGTGGCCGGGTTGTAAAGTAAATGAAGATTCAGTGAAAATACCATCACAATTTCTTAGAGTAAAAAAAATCTTTAAATCATTTTCATCCCACAAGATTAAGTCCCATATGCAAGAAGAAAGAAAGGGAACTACTCAGAATTCATGGAAATTAAATAAAAACAAAACATTTGCATTGAAATCTAAGTCTTACAACAAAAACTTAAACAAAAATAGAAAGTTACTTATGCCTTCTCCCTAAGCAAACTTCTGTAATTTCCTTTAAGCAATCTTCAAACTTCTTCTCACTTAAACATACTTAGAATTCATGGAAATTAAACAAAAATAAAACATTTAAATTGAAATCTAAGTCTTACAACAAAAACTTAAACAAAAATATAAAGTAATTTATGTCTTCTCCCCAAGCAAACTTCTGGAGTTTCTCTTAAACAATATTCAAACTTCTTCACACTAAAACGTACTCACACTTACACTTGAACATAAAATATGAAAAACCTAACTCACTATTGCCGACTAATTGAAGTTTTGAGGCTCCAAAATTTCTTTAAATTCTACCAAATCCTTCTCATTAAATATAAAACAAAAAATAACCAAGGGTTGCTTCAAATATTCCTTAAAAATTCGGCCAAATTCGATGTATTTTCTAGAAAGGTAGTTACCGGTGTTATAGCGCCCTCCTCACTTGAATGTGGCGCTATGGCCCCAAGGGGTGGCGCTATATCGCCACAAAAAATCAACATTTTTTCCTCCATTTTTTCCTTATTTTCTCTAAATGTTCATTCTAAGTAGTTGAAACAAAAAACATTTAAAATACCTTCCTTTAAAGTGTAATATCATAAAAAATGTACATAAATACTTATAAAATATGTACTAAAAATATGTTATTTTGAGGTGAATTATTTATTGTTGAGGCTATTTTGGACACTTAAAATTTTTTGAATGATAGAACACCGAGCGGCAAAGCAGAAATAATAGAGAAGCCACAACCTTAAATTGCCCCGAGGACACTTCGTGGGCCTAAACATCACATTAAAAATTAACTGGAGAATTTANAAACAAAACATTTGCATTGAAATCTAAGTCTTACAACAAAAATATAAAGTAACTTATGTCTTCTCCCCAAGCAAACTTCTGTAGTTCCTTTTAAGCAATCTTCAAACTTCTTCTCACTTAAACATACTCAGAATTCATGGAAATTAAAAAAAATAAAAAATTTACATTGAAATCTAAGTCTTACAAAAAAACTTAAACAAAAATATAAAGTAACTTATGTCTTCTCCCCAAGCAAACTTTTGGAGTTTCTCTTAAGCAATATTCAAACTTCTTCACACTAAAACATACTCACACTTACACTTGAAGATAAAATATGAAAAACCTAACTCACTATTGCCGACTAATTGAAGTTTTGAGGCTCCAAAATGTCTCTAAATTCGGCCAAATCCTTCTCATTAAATATAAAACAGAAAATAACCAAGGGTTGATTCAAACATCCCTCCAAAATTTGGCCAAATTCGATGTATTTTCTAGAAAGGTAGTTACCGACGCTATAGCGCCCTCCTCACTTGAATGTAGCGTTATGACACCAAGGGGTGGCGCTATATCTCCACAAAAAAAATCAACATTTTTTACTACATTTTTTCCTCATTTTCTCTAAATGTCCATTCCACGTAGCTGAAACTAAAAATATTTAAAATACCTTCCTTTAAAGTATAATATCATAAAAAATGTACATAAATGCTTATAAAATATGTACTAAAAACATGTTATTTTGAGGTGAATCATTTATTGTTGACGCTATTTTGGACACTTAAAATTTTTTGAATGATAGAACGCCGAGCGGTAAAGGAGAAATAATAGAGAAGCCACAACCTTAAATTGCCCTGAGGACACTTCGTGGGCCTAAACATCACATTAAAAATTAACTAGAGAATTTAAGCCCTCAAAATTACTCCACCGTACATTTTTGTAGATTACTTTGAGACCTACTTCACTTAAGGTCTGTTTAGGGAAGCTGCAACTTATCCAAATCAAAAACTTATCCTAATAATCTATTGATCAACAGTTTATCCTGATAAGCTGACTAGCTGTTTGGTTTGTTCGTTTGGAAAACAACTGATTCTGGAAAAATGACCATTCTTCCCTTGTTTTGGATAAGCTGTTTATGTGTTTGGTTTGCGTGTTTGGTAAATAACTGATTTGTAATTTTTTCTGGATAAATGATCAATCTAACACGACATCAATTGTGCTGTTTATAACAAAACTATAATGGTTACACATCAGATATTTCAGAACCAACAAAAACCCTTCACAACAGTACAAAAAAAGATATACATTTCACCTAACAGTGAGTATCAGGAAATCTAAAAAAGAAGAAATAACATGTTAAAAATATAAGCAAAAGAATGACAATATTCACTTTAAAATGTAGTAACATGTCATGACGATCGTTGTCCGGTTGGGACACCGTAGAACTACGAGCAACATTGTAATGTTGGGATGTCGTCAAACCTTGAGCGACGTTCTTCAATTGGGATACCGTCGAACCACAAGCAACATTTTCCATTTAGGATACCGTAGAGTCGGTCAGACTGTCGGCCCACCTGAAAAACTTACAGTCGTCCGATCCATCTGCCCACCGCAGGCACCTATAGAACTGTCCTAAACCTAAATAATACTCACTAATAAGGATTCATCACATATAAAGAAGAGTTTCAATGAATTTTTCCCCAAGTCTTTAATGCTTTTTCATATATTTTTTTAAGTAACCAAAAAAAGCCCTCTATCGCTAAGGATTCCTAACCAAGGACAACATCGTGACATAGATGATAAAGCATTTTCAAATAGAGTGATAATAAAAGCATTTTCAAATTTGCAGGTGGATTGTACGGGGGAATCAAAAGAATAAAACTTTTAATTAGGTTATTGCAATTTAATAGAAAAAAATACCAATAAAATGACAGAAGGATTCTCTTATCAAAGTGAAGCCCTTTAATTTCACCAAAAAATAATTGAAGGCTAGCTAAAACTATAGGAGAGTCTTTGCCAAACATAGAAAACTGATTATATACTTCTCTTTTTTCTTCAATTCAATAGACTCATAATTTGTTCCGCTCTACCTCTCTAAGTTTAGAATATTGATACTCAATATTATCACATTTACATTCATTATCATGTTAATAGCAACTAAAAAGTTAAAAAACTAATATTTCTGCCACTCCCAATTCTTATTGCAAATATTAAAAAAATTTATGCTTGCTAGCTCAGAACAAAATATTGTTTTTGGTTCATCTTCTCTCATAGACAAATTAAAGATGAATATCTAAAAAGAGATATATATAACCCACCGGAAAGAGAAACAACACATAGGAAAAAAAAGACTATTACAAAATCCAAGAGAAAACCGAACAAAAGAATAATATATGAGGGAAAACTAGATGATGTGTGGATCGTGCGAAAGAGGACTAACGGGAAATCAATCTCAACGCAGATCTTGCCGTCCTGCAAATTGTAGGCAAGGGACCTGGAGGTGCAACAACAAGTACTTCTTGAGGGTAAAAGACAACAAACTCAACTTACGATTACATAACAGAAACCCCATCCTTAAGGTTTGGTTTCAACGATAATACATGTCGAGAATGCTGAAGAAGAAGAAGAAGAAATACATGTATACCTGTCGAGAAGGGTTGCCGAGAAAGAGGGATCCCTGCCGAGAAGGGTTGTCGAAAAGGGAGGACCGGCTATAGGGTAGAGGAAGAAAAGTCTAGAATAGTTGCACAATTTTTTGGCGTTGAGGGGGTGTGGGAGGAATTATTATTGAACGAACGTGGCCCGTGCGGATCATCCCGCGGGTCGTGTTTCACAAATTGAAACCACAATTTTGGGAAAAGTTTGTAAAACACTGCGTTTTCAAAAGCCGCTTGCACTGCCCCAAACAGGAGTTCTTATTCTGTGCGGACACCGCACGCAACTATGCGTGTGGTGTCCAATGGAAAAATGACACCTGGATCAGTGGGCCCCACAACTTAAAAAATTAAATTGAGGCATGCTTACGGCGCGACCCGGCCCGAATCTGGCCCAAAACAGGTAAAAGTTAACAGCACGCCTGAAAGAAAGCTTATTTCATCGGAAAACCAAACGATGCCCGAGCGAGGAGAGAACGGCGCACCTTCATTTGATCTTCATTCTATCTTTTAGGGTTTTTGAATCAGATAAACTTAGGGTTTTAGAGTTGCTGTTGGAAACCGAAAAGAGCCCAGTGAGAATGGAGATGGAAGAGCCCTTGATAATGGAAACCGAAGAGGAATCAACAATGCAGGCTGAGAAACCCAAGAAAAAGGAAGGGAAAGAGCGAAAAAAGAAGGAAATCCAAGAGGGTTCGTCCAGGTAATTTTTATTTTGGTTTTTTTGAGTTGTACACATGTGCACACAATATTACCTTAAAAAATCAACATTAAACCGCAATAAAACTTACTATTTAATTATAATACAAAATCAATCACTATTTAACAATACCTTAAATCTTACCTGAGTATTACAGAAATAATGTTATAATAATAACAAAATACAACGAAGAAATTACCAAATTATAACCTTAATTCTACACCAGAATATAACCTTAATAATATTAATACCTGAATACAACGAAAAAACTTCTATAATATAACCTAAGTACTAAACCTGAGTAACACTAGAATCTAACCTTAGCCTAAATAATATTACCTGAGTATTACAGAGATAATACTATAATAATAACAAAATATGACGGAAAAACTACCAGAATATAACTTTAATACTACACCGGAATATAACCTTGATAATATTAATACCTGAATACAACGGAAAAACTTCTATAATATATCCTAAGTACTAAACCTAAGTACCAAAAATATAATAGCAATACAACCAGAATATAACTGAAATACTACAATGTTAGAATACAACGTAAGTATTACTATAATATAACCTAAATAATACTATACGAGATCACATAATATTGCTTAAATATTACCATAGTATTCCCGTAATAAAACATTTCTACATAACCCCTTATCTTTTTTGCATTATTTTGTTTGATGTAGGTTTGTGAACCCAATGTCCATGAGTTGTAGATGTCGCCATATGTAGTTAGAGATGCACTTGATAAGGTCAGGCCTACTGTATCTGACGAGATGAGGAATGAGCTGAAAACCTTGAATGTTGATCAGTTCTTTGCACTTCCACCCTATCCCCAAGACAATGTGGCCACACTTCAAATATTGCAATGTTGGATACATGAAAAAATGGTTTTCAGACTGGGAGGGAAAGATCTGAGGATTAACCTTGATGAAGTTACCCTTTTGATTGGCATGCCAAATAGAGGAGAAGTTCCAAAGTGGAAGAAAGTTCCATCCTGTGGCGTTGATGCCCGTCAAATGAAGGCTGATCTGTTGAACTTCGGAATTGGGGAGTCTTCTGCCCCTTTTAATCAATTGTATATAAACATTTGTTATCAAATTTATTTTTTCCGTCTAGTAATTTCAGTGTATCCAAAGGACTTTACATCTTGGAGAGAATGTAGATACCTTTGCTTCATTTAATTGGCCCGCTGCGCTATGTGAATATCTTATTGAGCAAATAAATGCGGTTGCCGTCAAAATAAGGCGGAACCGGCCTCTGGGATATATATATAGTTTTCTTTTTTTGCTAATGGTAAGTACATCGTATTAAAGCCAAATGCTATTTATTTCCTTGTGTAAAGTTGAATATGCCTTTTTTCACATAGCTCTGGTTTTATGAGCACACTTCTTTGATTACTCCTGCGAATCCTGAGGCTAGACCTTAAATGTTGAGGTGGCCAACAAATGTAAGCTTGAGCTCATCCTAATTTGATATAGCTTTTAAGATGCTGACTCCTGATCAGGCAAGTTACATATATCTTTAATTTCCAATTAAATTATTATGTTGTTTTGAAACTATTAATGATGAAATCATTTCTTTTTGAAATTACTCGCAGGTTCATGATAAATTTTTGGATCTGAAAGAGGATGAGCTCAATCTATTATCAAGTCCAGATGAAAGATTACCTGGTCCAGTTCTGGTGACGCAAGTCCAAGGCAGACCAGAGGCACCTGTATCATTTGATATGGGGCCAGTTGATTCAGGGGACATCGCCCCTGAGCCATTGTATACCACAATAAATAAAAGCATGGAATCAATAATCGAACTGCTTAAAGGCCAAGAGAAATGGTTCACTGAATTTCAGGGAACCTTGAATACAATAACTGTTGGAGTGTCGAGTTTGCAGGGGCAAATGTCGGTGCTGCAACATAAGTTTGATAAATTTGAAAATATTCCAACTAATAAAGGCGAAGAGATCGGAGTAGATGATCCCCAGCCAGCCTCCCCTCATGGGTGGAGCCCTCATGATTTTGTTACCCAGCATTCAGCTTCTGTTGATGTTACCCAGCATTCAGCTTCTGTTGATGTTACCCAGCATATAACTTCTGTTAGAGAAGAGGGAATCCAGCCGTCGTCTGTTGTGGAAGAAGGAACCCCTGTTGAAGGAGATAAAGTTGAACGGTTTGTTGCCAGCTTAACAGAGGGTTAAGGGTAGACGGAGCAGAAGAAAGAATACAGTGAGTTCACCTTTCACTGCCTTTGAACTTAAGAGACGAAAAACAACAGGCGAAGTCGATGAGGCGATGATACCCGAGGAAGATGCTGCTGTACATACCACTACAGTAGTAGAAGAACAACATATTACTGACAAACCAATAATAGACTCTACAACAGAGATGGGTCTTCAAATAATTATATTTCCTGGTGTACATATGAACCCCTATGTAGAGGGACAACATAGAATTGAAGATGAAGATGTAGAAGGATCACATGTCCTAGCACTAACAACTCAAGGAGATCAACCAGATGTTGTTAATGTGTTATTTGGATTTATTTTTGATACATTGTCTTATATCATCTAAATTACTTGTGTATTTAAGATGAGCAGGTGATGTGACATAATTTTTTTTTCTTGTAGCCTCTTCCAGCTGTCTCCCAGATCGACTATCCCGGCAGATCTAAGTCATGACAAAATACATCAATGAGTGAGTGAATCTGTGTCTTTTATAATGAACTTCTTTTGGGATTAAGTGAATGAAGACAACTTCTTTATTATATTTGGAATTTATATTATTATGCAGGAGTGATATTATGTTGTACTTGAAAGACATTTTTATAGATCGTCGGGCAATGATAGAGTTATTGTGCAATGATATGATTGCAAATGACCATGT
This sequence comes from Phalaenopsis hybrid cultivar, assembly GCA_002079205.1. Taxonomy (NCBI): domain Eukaryota; kingdom Viridiplantae; phylum Streptophyta; class Magnoliopsida; order Asparagales; family Orchidaceae; genus Phalaenopsis; species Phalaenopsis hybrid cultivar. Next base: position 685,250 of record JXCR01082343.1, read on the forward strand.
CGACGCTCAAGCGATGATTTTGAACAATAAGAGGAATGCAAATCCATCTCTTTCTAGGCCTTACCTTTATGTATCACCACTATACTGGATAAGACCGCATCTAAATATCTAAACACCCATATTTAATTATATTAAGAATTTCAACAACAATGTGAATGTGTTAACACTTTGTTTTATTATACAGACTTATCATAAAATGGGTAACCCACATCATTTCTGGGTCATATCACCAAAGAAGCAGTTCTGAAAGCTGATATCATTATGATTCTTGTTCTGAATAACCAACACTGGGTTTTATTGGTCGCTGATCTGGGTGAGGGGAAGTGGAAAATGTATGATTCATTACCCAACCAGATGCACAAAACCGTGTGCAACGACGTTGTAAGTTACTCTCAATTGTTAAAGATATTATTTTTGCAATTTTCACCAGTTTAGTACATTCACTGATCACTATTTTACTGTGTAGATCAAACGTTTTGGCTTTGATGTCGAAGCTTCTTTCAGGGCTAAACCCGGGAAATGAAAAATTTCACTGGTTAGAGGTGTTCCCGTACAAACCAACAGTGTTGATTGTGGGATGTTTGTCTGTAAATTTATGCAAAAATTAGTACAAAGCTATAAACATGATTGGAGTGAAGATATGAGCTGGTAGACAGAAATGCCAAAATTTATGGCAGAGCTTGCCCAAGATATTTGTTTGTTGGTACAAAACCGTAATCAGGAGACTTATTATTGTCGTATTATTGTGTTATGTTATTCTTATATTTCTTTGTTATAGTATTATTGTCATATTATTGTGGAATTGTTGCAGTATTATTGTAGTCTTGCTGTCTATAATATTTTAATTTTACTGTAATATTTTGGTTGTATTGCGGTAGTTCTTCGGTTGTATATATAGTTCTGTAATCAAAATATTTTAATAAAACCGAGATATATTCCAACAAAGGAATATTCTAATAAAACTGAGATATATTCCTCCGCCAGCGCGCGTATATATTTTGGTTGTATTGCGGTAATACTTCGGGAATATTTTGGTATTATTCAGCGCAAACTAGAGATAAAATTAAGTTAAATTCTCAAAATATTTTAAATCGCACGGATCTTATTCAAATGTCATTTAGTCATTCGTAGATGTTATGTAGTAGTCGTATTATTTATTTATCCTCAGATACGACCGCGGACTAGCGAATCCAACAAAGGAATATTCCAATAAAACCGAGATATATTCCTTCGTCAGCGCGTGTATATATTTTGGTTGTATTGATGTAATACTTCAGGAATATTTTGGTATTATTCAGCGCAAACGAGAGATAAAATTAAGTTAAATTCTCAAAATATTTTAAATCGCACGGATCTTATTCAAATGCCATTTAATCATTTGTAGATGCTATGTAGTAGTCGTATTATTTATTTATCCTCGGTACAAACTAGATACGACCGCAGACTGACGAATCCAACAAAGGTTTATTCCAATAAAATCGAAATGTATTCCTCTGCCAGCACGCGTATATATTTTGGTTGTATTGCCGTAATACTTCGGGAATATTTTGGTATTATTCAGCGCAAACGAGAGATAAAATTAAGTTAAAATCTCAAATTATTTTAAATCGTACGGATCTTATTCAAATGCCATTTAATCATTCGTAGATACTATGTAGTAGTCGTATTATTTATTTATCCTCGGTACAAGCTTGATACAACCGCGGACTGGCAAATCCAACAAAGGAATATTCCAATAAAACCGAGATATATTCCTCCGCCAGCGTGCGTATATATTTTGGTTGTATTGCGGTAATACTTCGGGAATATTTTGGTATTATTCATCGCAAACTAGAGATAAAATTAAGATAAATTCTCAAAATATTTTAAATTCCATGGATCTTATTCGTAGTAGATGCTACATAGTAGTCGAATTACTTATTTATCCTCTGAACAAGCCAGATATGATATTATGGTATTACTTCGGGAATATTTGAGTATTATTCAACACAAACGACATTATGCTCTGCAAAATATACATTAATTCTAAAATTACAAACAATAGATCGTTTCAATTACTTGGCATTTCACACATCATCATCTAGGTCCATCAATAAGCTCGTGTATGTGTCTGTGGGCAGTGATGCAGGCAATTCTTGCTAATTTCAAGCAATCACATATGAATATAAGTACATATGTCAATTTGGAATTAGATCACACAGCATAAAATGTTTCAAACTTTAAGTTATGTACCTGAATATACTGATCCGACATTGAAAATTCGCTTGGATTTGATGGGTGAAATGTTTCTTGACTTGAAACAACTTCTTTATCCTTTCCTGTTAAACAATGTGTCATGTTAGTGAGCTGTAATTCAGCGTACATCCAAAACAATAGAAGAATATAACCTAACTAACACTTTGTTTATTTTTCAATCTTACTTTTTGATCGGTTATTCTTCTCCCAAAAGCCTTTTAATCTAGCATTAGATACGCCTTTTGCCCGCATCTTCGTTGGGTCCTTCAAATTATGTAGTTTATTCGGTGTTTTTTTCTTCTTTGACATTGGCATTTCCTGAGATTTTTTCCCATTCAATATGGCTTCAGATTCGAGTGCTAGTTTCCTTAATGTTTCCAGCACATTTTTTTTCAGCAAGTTCATTACCTTAAGTTAATATGTTGATCCGGTATACAAATATATGAACGTGCGTTCGATATATGAGACCACTCAAACAAGTTGCTGAAGTTTGCGAATCTTTCAAATGTTTATTACCATAGTTGTTATATATATCCCTCTTTGCATGAACCGACCACCGCAGTAAAATATATTTATCAGGGATCTTTGTTATATTCTCATGGTTAAGCACTCTTAGAGTGTGAGCACATAATATTCCCATCATTTCAAATTTTTTACAACTGCATGTAATCTCAGAATTACCTTTATCGACCTTAACAATCCACGGTCTGACCGTGCGCTCATTATCTAAATTTTTAACATAAAATTCTGAATTTGAAGTGGCTAAGCACTCCATAGCAAGACCACACATACCATGTAACAACTCTGCTTCAAACATTGAATATAGCTTCCTCATATAAACTAAAGCTCCTTGCCTCAACACAGAACTACTTTTTACAACGGGGATGATTGCAGACTGTTCAGATTTAAAATCTTCATCCCTCTCATTCCTTCTCCAAGCTTTCCTGACATTTTCAAGACCCAAGAAACTCTCAGTGAGGGTGCTTGTTGGCTTAGAGGCATTACGACAAATGTTATTCGTCGACTCACTCCTTTGTGTTGAAAGGATCCTCATCCCAAATATTTCCTTATTGAAAGCTGTTGACCACTTATGCCTGATATTGTACAAGCTAATCAACCAAGCATTCTCATATAGATTTCGTAACACAATCATTATATGCCAAGTTTCTTCAAACTCCTCCTCAGAGTTACACCTAACCATGCATTTATAAAAAAGCTCATTGACTTTCTTAGTGCTTACACCACAATGTAGTTTTGAAGATAATTTCTTGTAAATATGCCATTGACATAATCTATGTCTTGTGTGCGGAAGGCACTCTTCAATGGCTTTGGCCATTGCTTGATCCTGATCAGTGAATATTGTCATCGGGTGCTTGTTGTCCATAATTCGAATAAATGATTTGAATAACCACTTGAATGATTCAACTGTTTCATCTGACAAAAAACCAACTCCAAATAGAACGTTCTGCCAGTGGTGGTTCACACCAACAATAAGAGCACAACATAAATTGTATTTATTTAATCTATAACTTGTGTCAAATATTATGACATCCCCAAAGCATCGTAATCAAGTTTGGATATCTCATTACTCCAAAATAAATTCAATAAACTACCAGACTCATCAATTTGGACGTCTCATGCAAACATCGTATCCTCTGCTTGCCTCTCAATGAACCATCTAAGTAGAGAATTAGCGTCCCCATTTTCAATTATACTCTTTCTCTCTCTTTGTATGAAATTATAAGCATNTGAGAATTAGAGTCCCCATTTTCAATCTTGCCCTTTTTCTCTCTTTGTATGAAATTATAAGCATCCCTCTTCGTGTAATCACGATTTTCAACACCCCCAAATTCTGTAGTCAGAAAACTAAAGGCATCGCTTGTTTTGATCCCTGATTGTGTCATCGATCTGAGCACTTGTGCACTGAAATCACTCATTTTTCTGCTGAAACGCAATAGATGTTTGTCACCGTATGCCGCCAAAGGATGGTTATGACTTTCTATAAATTTCTTAANACTGGAACGCAATAGATGTTTGTTACCGTCTGCCGCCAAAGGATGGTTATGAGTTTCTATAAATTTCTTAACCGATCAGTTACCTTCTACATCGACGACATATCAGATCATGGCTAGACAACCAGTCCTTGTGTCCCCTCTTCTGTACTTCACCGCCACATTGTTATTCAATTCTTTCTTGAAACCAGCCTTGCCACAAATGAAATCCTTTGTCTAAATCATTTTTTGAATTTGGCCACAAACCAACGTGATCCTTTCGCACAATGAATCCAATATGGTGTGCATATGCACAATAATTTCATATGCTTCCTTCTCATTATGAACCACCGGGCGAAACAAACTATCCGCAATTGGATTAATGCACACAGTTAAAGCCTTGGGGAGCTACAACTTTCAACAACGCCACTATTAGAATGATAAAATAACGCTTCAATGAAACTAATTAATNTTTCTCATTATGAACCACCGCGCGAAGCAACCTATCCGCATTTGGGTCAATGCACACAGTTAAAGGCTCGGAGAGCTACAACTTTCAAACATTTCACCATTAGATTGACAAAATAACACTTCAACGTAACCAATTAGTAAATAAAATCATGCTGGTACGTAACGATAAATCAATAACAACATAATACATAATACAATCATAATACCACAACAATAATACCATAATAACCAAAAAGTATACTTCAAAGATAAAAATACAAAAATACTAGTATAATAAAACCATGATTACACCAAAATAACACTACTTACACCGAACATAACACTATGTTAAAAACACTAATTAGATACAATAATAAATAATACCATGATATGTAATACAACCATAATACTACAGTAATAATACCATAATAACACAAACACTCTTGAAAGCCTATAATACATAAATACTACCATAATACAATCATAATAACACCATAATAAACCCATGATAAAACCTAAATAAGACCCAAATGATATCAGAAAAAACAATATCAACCATAATAATACCAGAAAGATAATACCATTACGACAACTTAAACACAATGATAACACTTACAAATTAACATAACAATCAAATAATATAGTAATCACACCATCCGAGCCCAACAATACTATCACTTGGAAGCCATTAATAGCAACATAAAAAACAAAGAAAGAACTCTACCTGAGGAATACTTCCGAACGCAGCTAATGATCTAAGCTGATCACCATCATTATGTGATTCCATAAACATTTCTTGGGCGAATGAGAAATCCATTTATTGTGGTGTCGGCACAGAATAAGAACTCTGCTCTACCCGTCGAATACTAATAGATAGGGGTGTAAACGAACCGAACACGAACGAACAAAGCTTGTGTTCGTGTTCGGTTCGTTTAAAATTTNCAAGGTCTTATGAATATAATGCTTGTGATTCTGGCTACGTTTTGACTATTTATGGTAATAACGTAACTGATTATAACCAAGCTGGTTGCGATCTCGATCCTCAAAATGACCCTCAAATTGTACTTGAGTTGATGAACTTGTTGTCAAGTCTAAAGAAGACATCAACGATATTTCTTACGACAGCACTCACAACGAAGAGCCAACTCTCGAGCGTCACGGTGCACCGCTCGCCATCGACTTAGATCCCACCGACGATGGGGAAAAGATACCAAAAGATTCAACAATGATATCTCAAGAAGAAGAAGTCACAGAAATTAACTTAAGGAGCGGAAAGGTATTACCACCAATAATAGCTCCAGCTGACAAAGGAAAACAGGTAATGACTCGAGAAGAGATACCCCCACCTCCGCCAGTGGAAGAGCCGCATAATCAAGATAAAATCGGAGGATCATACAAACTAGATTACAACGTGCTAGCTCATCTTAGGAAGTTGCCTGCCCGACTAAGCATCTACGACGCTCTGATCCTGTCAAAGGAGATGAGAGAGTCTCTGGTTACAGCTTTTCTAGATCCAAGAATTTTTCTTAGCTCAGCTGGCTAGCACATTCTCAGATGAAGTTTGCTCGATGAAAGAACAGTCAGGGGTAACCTTTACTGACGAAGACTTGTTGCTCGGTACCACCAACCACAATCGTCCGCTCTACATTTCCGTCAACATTGGCAGATTTGTGTTATCCAGAGCTTTAGTGGATCCTGGAGCATCTCTTAACTTGATGAGTCTACGTACGTTAGCATATTTGGACTTCGACATTCAGGAACTCATCGCCGATAAGATGATGTTAAGAGGATTCAACCAAAAGGGAGAAAGGGCCCTTAGATCAATCTCATTACTTATGAAGGTTGGANTCTTAACTCGTTAACATATATCGTCGGATACTCAATGAACTCAAGGAGTTAAGTGGTGAACTGTCTTCACCAGTCAAGCTACTTAATGCAGTGGTTTACTTGATTGGATTGAGGCAGCAAGGTCATAGGTGGTGAGTTTGGAGGCGGTAAAGTTGGGAGGTGGCAAGATCGGAAGTAAATGTGGGGAGAGGTGGATCCCGGGGAGGTTGAAAGGTGGGCAGCAATGAGGTAAAAGCTGGCGACTTCGGGGGCGACTGGATTGAGTTCGGGGGCGACTGGATTGGGTGGTGTCATGGTTAGGGTGGATGTTATTTTCTATTTCATTTTGATGTTTTGTAGTGAAGTTTAGGTATTAAATATATAAATCTTACGGGTCGTTTGGTAACAAATTTATTAAATTCTGTAAATTCAGATTTACTAAATTATGCAAACACCGGGATTTATTAAATTCAAGATTTAAAGCAAAACTGAGAAGAAGCTATATTTATTGAATTCATGATTTAAAAATTATCATTTTTTCAGTTTGATAATATTTAAGTTAAATCCAACTTAAATCTGTTACTAGATAACACCCTTAATGTTTTGAGTTTTATGCATGTAAATCTTCCTTAATACTTATTTTTTTGAAAGTATGGCAAAAATAATGGAAATATTAAACCTATCTTTAGTAGACGTGAAGGCATCTTTAGGGTATGAACATCAAAAGAAAAAAAAAAAAAGTCATTTGGGGTCTCAACCCCTCTTGTCCTAAGGTGTTTTTGACGTTGTTTTGTCTTTTTTTCTTGTACTTGCCTTTGTAGAGCAAATCTCCTTTATCACTTTTGTTGTTTTTCATCCTTGAATCTCTTCTCGTGCTTCCTCGCCATTCTTCTTTAGATGCCTTGTTTTTAAGGGTTGGAACATCTGCTTTGCTTTTCCTTACGCTGCTCTTGTTATCAAGGTAGCCTTTTTATTTTGTTGTTTGCTCTTGTGGAAATTTGAGAAGATCCTTGACGAAATATGAGAATATCTTGTAGGACTTGATTGAGATAACTTAGAAAACTCTTGATTTTTTCTTCCTATTCTATGTTATTTTTTTATTTTAGATTTATTTTCTTTCCTAATTTAGGTTAGATATATTTGATAAGATTGTAAATTTAGGAGAGATTATTTTCTCTATATATATGTACCCTACATGTGAATAATAAAATCAAGAGAATTATTCTTCTCCAAATCAACTTTTCACATGATATCAGAGCTTGAACAAACCCCAACTACTTTCTTCCACTGGAATCCTCCAACAACCAACAAAATCATTCTAGGCGCCGTCCCTACAACGGAATCCTCCAACAGCCACCGAAATCCTCCCACTTTTTCTCTTTTAGGCTATTTCCCTGTAGGCCCTCCAGACGAAATTTCCCTGCCAGAACACTTACTTGTAGGCCCTTCCTCGGTTCTTCCCCACAGCTTTCCCTATAGGTGNTCCTCTGCCTACGCCTATTTTTGCAGCACGCAATCGTCTAACTGCTCGCTCTCTCCTCCGTTTATTTTCCTCACCCATCTGCTCCCAAACGCGGTGCTCTTCCGGCCACATCCAACAGTCTTCGCTAGGATCAGGTACTCGTCGTCCCCATCTCTTTGATTCCTCTCTTTCCATCTCTTCTCTCTTGCCTGCTTTCGGACGATTGTTTTTTTGATTTAATTTTTTGTAAGTGGAGAACGCGCATGTGTCGGTGATCGGAGATATGGGAAGGCATTGCATTTTATTTGTTTTTAAGTTTTTTAACAATTCCTTTATTACTGCGACGGATCGGAATAATCCCTTCGTTAGCGCTCATCTTTGCTTCATACCTGCGATTCGATTTATTAGGATATCCTGGAACATGAATTTTCCGATGGATAGGCTTTTTTAGAGTTGTCTTGCTCCCGTTTTTATTCTTGCAGCACTTTTAATACTCAAGGAATTTACATACATAGCACCCAAGTTAGTAAGATTTACATATTGGATAACTAAACTTCACTATTTTACAATTTCTCTCTTTCTTAACTCGTTAACATATATCGTCGGATACTCAATGAACCCAAGGAGTTAAGTGGTGAACTGTCTTCACCGGTCAAGCTACTTAATGCAGTGGTTGACTTGATTGGATTGAGGCAGCGAGGTCATAGGTGGTGAGTTTGGAGGCGGTAAAGTTGGGAGGTGGCAAGATCGGAAGTGAATGTGGGGAGAGGTGGATGCCGGGGAGGTTGAAAGGTGGGCAGCAATGAGGTCAAAGCTGGCGAGTTCGGGGCGACTGGATTGGGTGGTGTCATGGTTAGGGTGGATGTTATTTTCTATTTCATTTTGATGTTTTGTAGTGAAGTTTAGGTATTAAATATATAAATCTTACGGGTTGTTTGGTAACAAATTTATTAAATTCAGTAAATTCAGATTTACTAAATTCTGCAAACACCGGGATTTATTAAATTCAAGATTTAAAGCAAAACTGAGAAGAAGCTAGATTTACTGAATTCATGATTTAAAAATTATCATTTTTTCAGTTTGATAATATTTAAGTTAAATCCAACTTAAATCAGTTACTAGATAGCACCCATAATGTTTTGAGTTTTATGTATGTAAATCTTCCTTAATACTTATTTTATTGAAAGTATGGCAAAAATGATGGAAATATGAAACCTATCTTTAGTAGACGTGAAGGGATCTTTAGGGTATGAACATCATAAGAAAAAAAAAATGTCATTTGGGGTCTCAACCCTTCTTGTCCTAAGGTGTTTTTGAAGTTGTTTTGTCCTTTTTTCTTGTACTTGCCTTTGTAGAGCAAATCTCCTTTATCACTTTGTTGTTTTTCATCCTTGAATCTCTTCTCGTGCTTCCTTGCCATTCTTCTTTAGATGCCTTGTTTTTAAGGGTTTGAACATCTGCTTTGCTTTTCCTTACGCTGCTCTTGTTATCAAGGTAGCCTTTTTTTTTGGTTGTTTGCTCTTGTGGAAATCTGAGAAGATCCTTGACGAAATATGAGAATATCTTGTAGGACTTGATTGAGATAACTTAGAAAACTCTTGATTTTTTATTCCTATTCTATGCTATTTTTTTATTTTAGATTTATTTTCTTTCCTAATTTAGGTTAGATATATTCGATAAGATTGTAAATTAGGAGAGATCATTTTCTCTATATATATGTACCCTATGTGAATAATAAAATCAAGAGAATTATTCTTCTCCAAATGAACTTTTCACATGATATCAGAGCTTGAACAAACCCCAGCTTCTTTCTTCTGCTGGAATCCTCCAACAACCAACAAAATCATTCTAGGCGCTGTCCCTACAGTGGAATCCTCCAACAGCCACCGAAATCCTCCCACTTTTACTCTTTTAGGCTATGTCCCTGCAGGCCCTCCAGCCGAAATTTCCCTGCCAGAACACTTACTTGTAGGCCCTTCCTCGGTTCTTCCCCACAGCTTTCCCTATAGGTGTCCCTACTGGATCTCTCCCTGTAACCACACCCCACAGGCTTCCTTTTTCAACCGCTCCTTGCATGCTTTCCAGATCTCTCCTGGATCTCTCCCCTATTACAGGTACAGGCTTCCTTGAAGGCTATTCCTTCTAAGCTGCAACCTTTTCTTTCTCANTCTATTACAGGTACAGGCTTTCTTGAAGGCTAGTCCTTCTAAGCTGCAACCTTTTCTTTCTCAGCTGCACTTTTCCTTTTTCAGCCGCACATTGCAGGAGCAAGAATGCAAACTCAAGAAGTCTCTAAATGGGTTTAAGAAATAATCAAGTGTGTGGTTTTTTTAGCCAATAAAAAAAAATCTTAGTCGTATCTTTTCACATATAAAAAACTTAGCCATGTTCAAGCCTTTCTTGTTTCATGGAACAACCACTTTACCATCAAATTCTTTCTTTTGATATTTTTGAATCTATGGCTAGTTGTATCTTCGATGAGCATGCCAAACTATGCAAAAGGCTTATCATCTGCTATAGCAATAGGATTATGATGAATATTATATCACAACTGGGTTAAATCATCCCCTCCGAGTTCACTCACTTGACNTTTTTTCAACCGCACATTGCAGGAGCAAGAATGCAAACTCAAGAAGTCTCTAAATGGGTTTAAGAAATAATCAAGTGTGTGGTTATTTTAGCCAATAAAAAAAAATCTTAGTCGTATCTTTTCACCTATAAAAAACTTAGCCATGTTCAAGCCTTTCTTGTTTCATGGAACAACCACTTTACCATCAAATTCTTTCTTTCGATATTTTTGAATCTATGGCTAGTTGTATCTTTGATGAGCATGCCAAACTATGCAAAAGGCTTATCATCTGCTTTAGCAATAGGATTATGATGAATATTATATCACAACTGGGTTAAATCATCCCCTCCGAGTTCACTCACTTGACCTCATTAACATCAATATTCATTTCAAATTTATGAATATAATTTATGACCTTAAACATCAATCCCAACATACTGATAAGTTTTATTGCGAGTTATCTGTCATCAAACCTTGAACAATGACTCCTTTCATCAGCTTGAACAATTTTATGATTCACTTAAACATGTTTAATATTGTCATCAACTATTTCAGCAGGACATGCAAAAATTTTAATCTCAATTTTCAACAATATGATAAACTTTCGAAGATATCAAAGAAAAGCACCAATGTCGTTCTAAACTTATAAAATAAGCTTTTGCTCATTTGTATTAAAAAATCATTGAAGCAATAAATGAGGAAGTTCGTGTAGATCTATTTAAACTTTATCTAAAGATTGTGATGGTTGTTGGACCAACCGTTCTATGATAACCTGATAATGTGCCTTTGAGTGAATCTAAATCTATGAAGGTCATTGATGTTATGAGACACTCTAGATGTGATTAAAGGAGGATCCACAACTGTTAGTACTGCTTTCCATCTTCTATGGTAGTTTTATTATTAATTCTGTGCTTTCTCTTCCACAACATGTGAATGATTTGAGATCACTTCTTTTTAAATCAAGATATGATCCTAATTTCTTGCACATGTACTGATTCTCTGCTCCTTCACAAATTGACATAAGTTAGCAGCGCAGTCTCTCTAAAAAATTATGTTATTGAGAGCTTTATATTTGATATTCTGGGTCAAATTTTCTGAAAGAAAGTTGGATTGTAGATAAGACACTACATAGAGATTTCATCATTATTTAGCGAGGATTTTTTTATCAGTGGTTCGAGGTTTCCCATGAGCACAAGTCTTTATGGTTAATTACTCCTTCGGATAACAGGAGAACCCTTTCGATTAAGACTAATCATTTAGCATTTAACATTCAACGCATAGCAGCAACAAATTTTAGGGTTTTAGATTGACCAATTTATCACATTGAGTTATGGTGGGGGAAATTGTGATGAACCCAATCAAGATCCCATAATTCCATTGTCACGGGTCATCGTGGTCCCCGATCTATTTAGGTAGCGAAGGGAGTAGTTGACCCAACCTGAAATAAGAATCTTTGTCAGTAATTATAAGTTGTGTCTTCCAAGGGACCCTTGTAGACTTGGGGTAGATGTTTATCTAAGAGACAAATTTAAGTCGTTCATAGTTAATAAAAAACTCTATATCAATCAAATGTATCTTTATTGTTCACAACTTAAAGGGTTAAAAGCCGTTGGGGAATATACGAGTTATGACTATGACTATAATATAATGGTGTAATTTGGTGGCAACCACTCGATCAGAAAGTTTTGGTCATAATCATTATTTTTTGTGGAGTTGCTGGGTCAAACCACATAGATAGAAGACTCATGCCACATCCTTACTGGCATGAAATTGATTTGAGTGTGAATATATTAATACATTTGATGTGACATTCATCTTTTATGAGTTGAAGTCAATCAAAAGTTTGTCACCCTAGATGAATTGATGGTTTTAACTGATTGAATTTTTTCTTGAACGTTTTGATTTGTTCGTTTCAAGTTTTTTTAAGTGATTGATTTTAATTTGAATAGAGTTCAAAACCAGAGTTGATGTCAAGTAAAGTTAAATTTTGAGTGAGGTATGAATCGTTTTGGCTACCTTATTAGACAATTCACATTTGAGTTTTGGCAATGAAGAAACCATCAATAGCTGTAGAAATTTGGGAATAGAGCAAGATCATTTTATTGATAGGAAGAGAAGAATAAATATATATTACAACACTCAAATAAAAGGAAAGATAAATTCAGAAAAAAAATCAACTAGAAAACACATAAACATGGAAACAAAAAATAAAGGAAACAAATAAAAGCTAATAATATCTGCAACTATAATTAGCCTAATAATTATGCTAATAATTATAATACTCTTCAAATTGAAGCATAAATGTCCATCATGTTTAACTTGGATTTGAAGTCGTCAAACATGGTCAGGGAAGTTTCTTGGTAAGGATATCTACTAATTGACCATTGTATATGACTAATGGGATATAAATCTCCCATAAATCGAGTTTTTTCTTAATGAACTGCCTGTCAATCTTCACATGCTTAGTCCGATCATGCTGGACTGGATTATGAGCAATACTAATGACAACGTTATTATCACAAAATAGCTGGAGAGGAGCAGTGACTGACATACGCAATTCTCGGAGCATGATTCGTAACCAGAGAGCTTCACTGATATCGAAGGCCAATGAGCCAAACTTGGTTTCAACACTGCTCTGGGCTACAATCGAGGGAATAGTGTTCAAGAAATCAAACTCTCTCTCTCTTGAGGCAATGACAGGGCAGTAGAGAACACTTTCAAAGAAAGAGACATCAACACTTACATTGAGTTTATTTGTAGTAGGATCAAGACACCGATAACCTTTTTGAGTGGCAGAATATCCGAGGAAGACACATTTTATAGACCTGGGATCAAGCTTATTACGATTAGAGGTAGGGTTCAGAATAAAGGTCGCACACAAAAAAATTTTCAGTTTAAGAGTGGTGAAGAACTGCTTAGTAGGGAAACATGACATCAAGATAGCTAATGAAGTTCTAAAGTTATGAATTTTTTGTGGGAATTCTATTGATGAGAGGTAAGTGACAGCAAACACGACATCATTACAAAATATTTTCGGGATATTAGATTGAAACATAATGGTTTGAGCTACTTTGAGAAGATGTTAGTTTTTTCTTCTGACTATATTTTGCTGATGCACATCTGTACATGAGCTATGATGGAGGATGCTCTTACTTATCAAGAACTCACCTAAAATGGAATTAAAAAACTTACAGCTATTGTCAGTTTGATGGACTTGAACAGAAGTTTTGAATTGGGTTAAAATAAAAGAGTGGAAGTTTTTGAAAGTGTCAATAGCTTCAAATTTATCTTTTAAGATGTAGACCCAAGTCATTCGAGCATGATCATCAATTAATGTAAGGAACTATCGTTTATTAGTTTAGCTGGGAGTACGAGAAGGTCCACACAAGTCAATGTGAATAAGAGAAAAAGAGCGAAAAGGATGAGATGGATACGAAATGCGATGATGTTTAGCTAATTGACAAATCTCACATTTGAAGTTAACAAGATTTTTATTAGTAACATCGGCGGATACAATTATTTTAAATACTGAAAATTTATATGACTTAAACGATAATGCAACAACATAATAGGACATTCAATGGATCGAGAAAAAGTACAATTAATGAGAGAAATTTCATCGTTTTTTATGCCTTTCTCTTGAAAGAAGTAGAGCCCAACAACTTTTTTTGCAGTTCTAATCATCTCCCCGAACAATGATCCTGAAAGGCACAAACATAAGGAGAAAAATTAGTAGCACAATCCATGTCATGTGTCAGCTTACTAACTGATAACAAGTTACATTTCAACAGAAAGACATATAAAATTGATTCCGGAGTTGGATTGCTTGTTAACACAACTGTTCCTTTACCAACAATAGAGTTACAAGAACTATTGTTATATTTGACTGGATCTTTCCCAGAGCATGGATAATATGTTGAGAAAGCTTGAGAGTATCTAGTCATGTGGTCCGTAGCCCCTAAATCAATTATCCATGAACTAGAAAAAGAAGTGAGTGCCATAGGAGTGATACCTTGACGGACGTTGGAGGTTGACAAGTCAAAAGTGAACTGGTTGAATCCAAGTAGTATGATAAATTGCTCCACCTGACTCTTAAGAGAGTCAGGTGATTTCAGCGTGTTCGTAATAGGAGTTGGTTGTACCGTAGTAGATTCAGATGCCGTAGCGGACCTTTGGTAGAGGAGGATTTGACTGAAAGTTTGTGTGCCGCTATCTCATGGAGATTTCAACACTTTTCTCGAGTATGGTTGGGTTTGTGACAGTAATCAGAAGTGGACCTAGNTTAGTCATGTGGTCCGTAGCCCCTAAATCAATTATCCATGAACTAGAAAAAGAAGTGAGTGCCATAGGAGTGATACCTTGACGGACGTTGGAGGTTGACAAGTCAAAAGTGAACTGATTGAATCCAAGTAGTTTGATAAATTGCTCCACCTGACTTTTAAGAGAGTCGGGTGGTTTCAGAGTGTTTGTAGTAGGAGTTGGTTGTACCGTAGTAGATTCAGATGCCGTAGCGAGACCCTTGGCAGAGGAGGATTTGACTGAAAGTTTGTATGCCTCTATCTCATGGAGATTTCAACACTTTTCTCGAGTATGGTTGGGTTTGTGACAGTAATCAGAAGTGGACCTAGTGGCTCGAGGAGGGTTTGATGAGTGTTGAATACTATTAGTAGCAAAGACAGATGATTTAACTGAAGTAGAAGTGCTGAGCAAGTCAATTCTCTGGCTCTTTTCACATCAAATTCTGTGGAAGCAATGTGAGTGGAAGGGGATCCCGACCAAGGATTCGGCCCCAGACTTCATCAAGGTCTTTGCTAAGGCCTGTCAGAAATTGAACATGTAATCTTTTTCTACAATTTTATGAAGGGAAAGATTAGCCAGTGTTCTCATGTGTAGTCATAATAAAGATTGCATTCCATCCATAAAGCCACTAAACCATTGTAGTACTGGGCCATTGTCCTTNTGATCAAGGATTCGACCCCAGACATCATCAAGGTCTTTGTTAAGGCCTGTCAGAAATTAAACATGTAATATTTTTCTACAATTTTATGAAGGGAAAGATTAGCCAACGTTCTCACGTGTAGTCATAATAAAGATTGCATTCCATCCATAAAGCCACTAAACCATTGTAGTACTGGGCCATTGCCCTTGATCCCTGTTTCACCTTCCGGATCTTTGAAAATCTCATAAAGTTGGCTAGAGTTCCCTACATCTGAATAGGTGTCTCAAATTGCAGTCCATAGGACACTGATGGAAGGAAGAAACATACACGAATGACCAATCGTATGCTTCATAAAGTTGATCTGTCATGACATGACCATGAAATTTTCCACTTCCCACGTTTCATATACTGGGCCCTTTGAGGGTTCGCGAATCATACCCGTGAGTTGCCCAAATTTACCTTGGCCTTTGACGAAAAAGGAAACGATTTGAGTCCATTGAAGGAAATTCGAGCCATTGAGTTTGTGGGTAGTAACTAGGAAACTCGTGTTATTTTCCTGCCCTCCGGTCTGCAGAGAGATTGAGGGAGGTGCCAATCCTTCGGAGGATTTAAGGACCTCGTCGGAAGGAGGCTCGGTGGTGGAGGAATCCACCATGACTTCAATGGAGCCAAATGTGAGGTTATGATGTTAAGTGTGAGTTTTGAATAACTTTCTTCTCAATGAATACATAGATAATTCACCTATAAATAGGCGTTTACAAAAGATAAAACGAGGAAAGAAATCTTCCTACAATTAAGTAATTCCTATTATAGAATAAACATAAATACCTATAATTAAGAATTACTCTTTTTATACTATGNGAAAGCATAGATCTTCGCTTGAATAAATGGGGAGGAGATAGAAATACATCTGCAATTCTAAGGTAGGAGATTTTTTAATATATAAAAATATAGAAATACATTTTTAATTTCTAAGGTATGAGGAAGGATGAACCATTTTCCGCCATTTTTTCTTTGTTTCTTTCTTTAGCCGTCGCCTCCACCTGTATAAGGGTTGTTTGAGCGGTAGATCGCGGTGGTCTGTGGGCTATTGTATGGATTGACCTGATACAGGAAACTTTGCAAGCAATTGGTAATGGAGTTATAGAGTCGTCGTGCTATTGGTGAAGATAAGGGAAGCTAGGCTCGATCCGTAAAAAGCCGAAGTCGAACGTAGGTCGCGGGACTCTTTCTGTGGCCTACGTTTAACCAAAAATGTCCCACAACGCTCTCCCTACATGCTCCCAAACGGCCGTAGTTCACGACCGCTCCTCTTGATGCGCTTTCAACACAGTGCCGACGCGCTCCCAAACGGACCCTAAATGGGTTGGAGAAAAGACTCAAAGATTGATAGCTTGGTTTTAAACTTTGATTTTCAGGTAGGAGTTGCACTAGAAATGGTACAATAATTTGAATGATACAACAACAACAACAACAACAACAAAGCCTTAATCCCACTACGTGGGGTCGGCTACATGAATCCTTTNTTTTACTTATTTTGGAAGTTCCTGTGCGATCTCGTATAAGAGGGAAAAAGATTGCTAAGAATAAATTTTCAGTGGGTTATAATCGGTTTGTAAAATTGTTTCTTCTATTTTTTGTGGCATGCCTCTTATGCAGAATAAATCAGGTGTTATGGAGAAGCATCTTAGGTCTCTGCAGCCGCTGAAAATTTTGTTTCTTTCTGAAGTCTGCTTGTTAGTGCATTGAGACATTGCTAAAGCATTTCACTTTGTTATGGTTCCCAAATATTATATAAAAATCTAACAGAGTTTGCATTTTCTTTCATTATATAGTTAAGCACCACCGAAGCTAAGTTTCTTATGTAGTACAAGCAGAAAAATCAAGTAAAGCTGGTTCTTTTCTGAAAATGGTCCTAATTATGCTGGATATTTTGAGCATGATTTAGATTAGCTTTGATGTATGAACTATTTTGTTTTGGTCTAAGTGCCGTCATGACCCGTCTCAAAGCTTCAAATTTTCAAGACAGGAACAAACGGTTGGACGGTGTTTAAATTATAACTATTATTTGTAGATTGTTATGAATTAAAATCTATCCATTTTTTATAATGAAAGAGCAATAAAATACATAATCTAAAAAAAATATAAAATAAATACCTTGCTATGGTGTTGTTCCGCATATGATTCTCTTACTTCGCTCATTTCAACATGAATTATTAAATAAAAAATATATTAAGTTATCTAAAGTAACCCACTGAAATAATTACACTTCGAAACCACATTAAATCAATGAAAGGAATTTAATTTGCATGCTGGTATTTTCTGTTAAGTTTTAATAGAAAATCATATAGTAATTGAAAATATTAATGATAGTCATGCCCACGAAATTAATCCAAAATCTTCACATGCATAAAATTTTGAATTATTTACTTCTGCTCTACTTTTCTAGGACTTAGTATTTAACTTCTAATGAACTTCATATATCTTAACTTATTTATCTATATTATAAGCACTGCTTAAACACAACCTAACACAATCTCAGCCGATATGTATGACATAATAGAGCATAAAGCATTTCTACTATTGTTTGAGGTGGAAATAAACATGCTCACCCTTGGTCGATATATCCTTGCTATCAATGTTTGACAAGGTCTTAATTTCATTTTTTTGCTGAGCTCGCAGGCAAAATATCTATGCGCGCGAGTAAATTGGCATCTTCAACTAGGGCTCGTGTTTGGCTCGTTCGAAAGTGACTCGTGTTCGAAATAGCTCATGAACAGTGTGTTCGTGTTCGACTCGATTTACTTATTCTTGTTCGGCTTGAAATTGACTTGTTAGAATAAAAAAATATTATCATAATNACCGGCTGCTGAAAATTGGAGGCCCACAGGAAGTTTTGTGGCTAGGGTTTGATCAGTGTCTTTGATACCGTGCAGAAATTTGGGAATGGGTCAGGATGATTTTATTGATAGGAAGAGGGGTATAAATACATATTTCAAGGCCTAAATAAAACGAAAGGCTTAAATTCAAAAACAATTAAACTAGGAAATACATAAGTATGCAAACAGAATATAAAACAAGAAAATAAAAGCTAATAATAACTGCAATAGTAATTAGTCTAATAGTTAGGCTAATAATCCTAATAATAGCTATGTTTAATTGGTAATGGTGATAATGCTAATAATAATGTGTGGTAAAAATTTGAAGAAGAGTAATAAATAATTATATTATATAGATGAAACGAGTACCATCTATTGAAAATATATAGGGTGAATAGATTGAGGTTGTTTGGGTATGTATAATGAATGCTAGAATATGCACCATCAATACAGATAACTAACATTATCGTCAAAGGTTTTTGAAAGAGAATGGGCAGACCAAAAGTTTTATGCATAGGAGCCGCAAAGGATTGCACAAAATCAAGTTAGACATTGAGAAGTAGTTTTCTAATGCTGCTAATGATTGCCACGATGGCTCTTGCCTTTTAGTTTTTTATTAGTTTGGTTGCTTCTTCTTAGTATTTGCCATTTAGTCTTGATTCTTTTACTTGTGACATAGCCAAGGTACATAACTTTTCTTGTTTTCTAACAACCATATGAGTTATTTACTCTGCAAACTATATTACTCGAGTGTTTAGTTTTTTCTAGGTTATTGGATTCGTGGAGGAATGATAGATTTACATGCATCCTTTAACAGTATTATAGACTCAGTTTTTGAAAACCATTTACTTAGCTTTCGTATTTTGAATGATTAGGAGTTTCAAAGAACCTGAATCAATTTTTTCTTTTTGATATTCAGCAATTACGATTTAGTGTCAATCTTTTCTTTTACTTGCTGCAGAAATTAAAATGATGGATGACATGGAGAAAAGATTTTCTGATAAAAAACTTTATGAAAGAATGCGCTTGTGGGAATTTGCAGACAAATATATCTTTGAACCAATCGATAGTGCCATTACTGATTCTTATCTATCAATCAGCCGGACAGATGGATCAATGACTTTAATTGGTTTGTATTCTTATTGGTTATTTTTGTATAAATACTTATTTTAAGTCAAAGATTGAGAAGTAATTTTTGTTCAACTACGAAGAAATTTATGCCGCTTTATTTTTTGTAGAAATTAGAAGTCAAAGAATGTTTTATCAACCTAGATATTTCATGATGCAAAACGTCAAAATTGGTTATGATTTGTGAAAGAGTATAATGGTGCACAGCACAAATTTACTTATTTTGGAAGTTCCTGTGCGATCTCGTATAAGAGGGAAAAAGATTGCTGAGAATAAATTTTCAGTGGGTTATAATCGGTTTGTAAAATTGTTTCTTCTATTTTTTGTGGCATGCCTCCCGTGCAGAATAAATTAGGTGTTATGGAGAAGCATCTTAGGTCTCTGCAGCCGCTGAAAATTTTGTTTCTTTCTGAAGTCTGCTTGTTAGTGCATTGAGACATTGCTAAAGCATTTCACTTTGTTATGGTTCCCAAATATTATATAAAAATCTAATAGAGTTTGCATTGTCTTTCATTATATAGTTAAGAATCACTTGCGTGCTGGTGCAACCACTGAAACTAAGTTTCTTATGTAGTACAAGCAGAAAAATCAAGTAAAGCTGGTTCTTTTCTGAAAATGGTCCTAATTATGCTGGATATTTTGAGCATGATTTAGATTAGCTTTGATGTATGAACTATTTTGTTTTGGTCTAAGTGCCGTCTTGACCGGTCTCGAAGCTTCAAATTTTCAAGACAGGAACGAACGGTTGGACGGTGTTTAAATTATAACTATTATTTGTAGATTGTTATGTATAAAAATCTATCCATTTTTTATAATGAAAGAGCAATAAAATACATAATCTAAAATAAATA
Organism: Phalaenopsis hybrid cultivar; assembly: GCA_002079205.1. NCBI lineage: Eukaryota > Viridiplantae > Streptophyta > Magnoliopsida > Asparagales > Orchidaceae > Phalaenopsis > Phalaenopsis hybrid cultivar. Next base: position 705,581 of record JXCR01082343.1, read on the forward strand.
TAAAATAAATACCTTGCTATGGTGCTGTTCCTCATATGGTTCTCTTCCTTCTCTCATTTCAACATGAATTATTAATAAAAAATATATTAAGTTATCTAAAGTAACCCACTGAAATAATTACACTTCGAAACCACATTAAATCAATGAAAGGAATTTAATTTGCATGCTGGTATTTTCTGTTAAGTTTTAATAGAAAATCATATAGTAATTGAAAATATTAATGATAGTCATGCCCACGAAATTAATCCAAAATCTTCACATGCATAAAATTTTGAATTATTTACTTCTGCTCTACTTTTCTAGGACTTAGTATTTAACTTCTAATGAACTTCATATATCTTAACTTATTTATCTATATTAGAAGCACTGTTTAAACACAACCTAACACAATCTCAGCTGATATGTATGACATAATAGAGCATAAAACATTTCTACTATTGTTTGAGGTGGAAATAAACATGCTCACCCTTGGTTGATATATCCTTGCTATCAATGTTTGGCAAGGTCTTAATTTCATTTTTTTGCTGAGCTCGCAGGCAAAATATCTATGCGTGCGAGTAAATTGGCATCTTCAACCAGGGCTCGTGTTTGGCTCGTTCGAAAGTGGCTCATGTTCGAAATAGCTCATGAACAGTGTGTTCATGTTCGACTCGATTTACTTATTCTTGTTCGGCTTGAAATTGGCTTGTTAGAATAAAAAATTATTATCATAATAATTTTTTAAATAAAATTAAAATAATAATTTTGTTAAAAAAAGTGTTTGCATTAATATTTTAATTTCAAAACCATAAAATATTGATTAGCTAAAAAATTTCAAGAATAAATTTGATACAAAATTTTGCACAATAAAAATATCAAAATTTTTTGGCCAATAAAGTAAATTACTTCAAAATTTTACTTCATTTAAAAAATAAATTTATTACAAATTTATAATTTATAAACTAAATCAGAATACAAATAAATTCAAATAAAAATCAAAGTATAAAAAATAATTGATTACACGTTTATATTTACAAAATTACACTTATACTTACACTTATGACTTATACACCTAATAAATACAAAAAAATACATTAAATTTAAACTCTCTATGATTTTGTACTCATTCCTCGATCTTTATGCTCGACGATCCAATCAGTATTGATTAGTAAGTGACGATGAGCTGATAACGATCTTGTACCTGCAATTTTTACTTATATATTAGGAAAAAAAGGCAACAAATTAGAAAAGAAGATAAACATTAAGATGTAATTATTAATTGAAGCTTAGATTATACATTATGAACTCTTTTCACCACTTTCATGTAAATCAACTTATACGGTTGCACAGTTTATGTGCCTTCTAAGTATAATGAAATTGGAGTTAATATCTAAGACGTCAATTTAAATTCCGGACAAACTATTGTAATCCTCCATTATAGTTTGCATAAGTGTTTGCCTTCCAAAGTAAAAGAGTAAGATTAATAATTTTAAACAACTTTATTTATTCTTATTTTTAAACTGGTTGCAAACAAGGATGCCAATATTCCATACCAATAATGAGATTTTGTAAATTGTAATCATCATAGCCTCTAATAACATCTAACTATGTTAATAATTTTTCGGCCTAAAAAAGCTTAAAAACCAAGCAGGAAAGCTTGAAAAGTAAGAAATATTAGTTTAAAAACCTTGCTTCCAGGCCCCAACACAAGTAAACTATGGTAATAAAAGATTCATTGTTAGCAAAGAAACCCAGGTCATCACAAGTAATTCTGCTCCCAGCACAAATAATCCTTTCTCCCCAACCAAACAGGGTCATCTATCTATTTACTTAAATAATTTAAGCACAGGCAATCCTTGCTCTGCTCCCAAACCAAATCAAATAATATAATTAAGAGAAAGAAGTGCAACAGTTTGGAGGGCACATCTAAACATTTTTGTAATATACTTGAATAATTCAAGCAACCCAACACAAGTAAATTGTTCCCGAACCCAACCAAGCAGCTAAACAGTCTAAATTCCAAACCATTGTAATAATTCAAACAATCCAACCATTGTTATAATACAAAAACATTATGTGAAAACCAACAGGTAGCAAACTTTAGGAGACTGAGGACAATCATTGCCTTGCAATTACTTTCATTTGAAAGAATATATTTTCATGATTTTTTCGACAAGTTTTACACTGTTTGTTGACTACCTAACACAACCCTCCACTTTTCGCATCCGGGCTTGAGACCGATAATGAAAAAACTCAAAAAAATATACTTAAAAATAATAAAGCCATCTAAACAGTTTTGTAATATGTTGTTTTAATAATGCACCCAATCAAGAACTTAACACTAGCCACCATCATAAAGCAAGTACTATACTATGTTGCAAACTGCAATACTAATAGAATAATGAATGCATAGGAACAAGAGGAAGAAGTGCAACCTTCAATTTTTTTTGCCCAGAATCATGTTTCATGACCCATGAGGGCCTCTAGAGATCTCCACGACAATGCTTATCTCATAAAACATTTTTCTTTTCAGCCTATACGTATTCAAATGGCTGAACTCAATAATAAGATCACTTCTCCAAAAAGGCAACTTGCAGTTAATGAAATATAAACATAATTGTCCAATATTAAAATAAAGTGTGTGCAATGAAATAAAGAAATGAAATCGTTGCTTCAATATTTGAATCTTTCTTCTATTTATTCATGTAAATTCACTTCAAGATGTTCCTCTTCCAATAATCTTTGCAGGTATGAAAGAAATATAATATTAATAATAAGTTGAATTAAAGAACATACTCTAAAAACTTATTTTTAGAGATTAGGAACGGAGCCTTCAAACTACTCATGGAAGATATGAACTAACTAGATGAGCATGTTAGTGCATTCACTATTTTTATAGAGAGTGAATTTCTATAATCATTAAAACTCTTTCATCAGTACTAAGTGCAGATTCTGAAGCAACTGTTGTTATTGAAATTAATAATATATCCTTAACCATTTTGGATTAGTAAGGATACTTGAGAGTATTAAACTTCCACTACTCTATAATATCAAATTGTTCATTATTAGTCAAAAAAAAAACTCTCCTCAAGATAGACTTGTAAATTTGATTTGGAAAGTTGAATTGAAAGTAAAATATGTAACCTCTTAGAAACAAGTAACCTCTTAAAAGGAGTTGTATTTTTACAAGAAAGGATTTGTTAATTTAAAGTAAAACATGTAACCTCTTAAAAAATAAGCAGTGGGAACTAATTCAAAAGCATTGTCAAATAAACAATCAATAAAATGTGAAACAAAATGTAGATTAAAAGTAATAAAATCTCTACTAAAAGGTTCTACTAGTTAAGAAGTGCATGTGTTCTTAGCAATAGAATTCGACCAGTGCTAATCTATTAATTGGTCCTCAAATTGGTCTGTTTTTGCTAAAGACTGTAAAAAGCTGCATTTAATGCTGATTCCAGCTCATCTAAGCCTTCCAGATAGCTTATAAGTGATAGCCATGTTAGCAATGGCCTTATCCATTTTCTTCTCACCATTTCATTTAGCTCTAGTTCCTATTATAATTGCCTTTCCCTTATGCTCATGGTTAGTAACTCTCTGAGATATAACTTCTTTAGTCAAACTTCCCTAAGTTGGAGCAATCAAGCATGGTGTAGGATATGAATAGAAATGAATATCACTCTGCCCTACCACAATGCAATGGAAACTATAGAATTAACAAGCATGTAATAAGGTTTCAGGTCATTCCATACCAAGACTATCTTGCCAAAACAAACAAAAAGCGTAGATCTTCGCTTGAATAAATGGGGAGGAGATAGAAATATATCTGAAATTCTAAGGTAGGAGATTTTTTAATATATAAAAATATAGAAATAATTTTTTAATTTCTAAGGTTTGAGGAAGGATGAACCATTTTCCGCCATTTTTTCTTTGTTTCTTTCTTCAGCCGTCGCCTCCACCTGTATAAGGGTTGTTTGAGCGGTAGATCGCGGTGGTCTGTGGGCTTTTGTATGGATTAACCTGATACAGGAAACTTTGCAAGCAATTGGTAATGGAGTTATAGAGTCGTCGTGCTATGGTGAAGATAAGGGAAGCGAGACTCGATCCGTAAAAAGCCGAAGTCAAACGCGGGTCGAGGGACTCTTTCCGTGGCCGACGTTTAACCATGTCCCACAACGCTCTCCCTACATGCTCCCAAACGGCCGCAGCTCACGACCGCTCCTCTTGATGCGCTTTCAACACAGTGCCGACGCGCTCCCAAACGGACCCTAAATGGGTTGGAGAAAAGACTAAAAGATTGATAGCTTGGGGTTAAACTTTGATTTTCAGGTAGGAGTTGCACTAGAAATGGTACAATAATTTGAATGTTAATGTTATAAGAAATTAATAAAACTGTAAATAGAATTATAGCCATAAAGCTTGTTGGTAATACTAACATTTTTAATGTTACAAGTGTTTATGCTTCTAAAGNAAAGAATGCTTAGGTGGATGAGTGGCTTGACACTTAGAGACAAAATGCGAAATGAATACATCCGTGATGGGGTTGGTAGCTCCAGTGGCAGTCAAGATTAAAGAAAGTCGTCTTAGATGGTTTGATCACATTAAACGTCCACCATCTTATGATCCGGTTAGGAGAGTAGATGTTTTAGATTCAACTTATGTTAAGAAAGACAAAGGTTGACCNAACCAAACAGGGTCATCTATCTATTTACTTAAATAATTTAAGCACAGGCAATCCTTGCTCTGCTCCCAAACCAAATCAAATAATATAATTAAGAGAAAGAAGTGCAACAGTTTGGAGGGCACATCTAAACATTTTTGTAATATACTTGAATAATTCAAGCAACCCAGCACAAGTACATTGTTCCCGAACCCAACCAAGCAGCTAAAGAGTCTAAATTCCAAACCATTGTAATAATTCAAACAATCCAACCATTGTTATAATACAAAAACTTTATGTGAAAACCAACAGGTAGCAACCTTTAGGAGACATAGGACAATCATTGCCTTGCAATTACTTTCATTTGAAAGAATATATTTTCATGATTTTTTCGACAAGTTTTACACTGGTTTGGAATTTAGACACTGGTAGCAACTATTTGTTGACTAACTAACACAACCCTCCACTTTTCGCATCCGGGCTTGAGACCGATAACGACAAAACTCGAAAGAATATACTTAAAAATAATAAAAGCCATCTAAACAATTTTGTAATATGTTGTTTTAATAATGCACCCAATCAAGAACTTAACACTAGCCACCATCATAAAGCAAGTACTATACTATGTTGCAAACTGCAGTACTAATAGAATAATGAATGCATAGGAACAAGAGGAAGAAGTGCAACCTTCAATTTTTTTTTGCCCAGAATCATGTTTCATGACCCATGAGGGCCTCTAGAGATCTCCACGACAATGCTTATCTCATAAAACATTTTTCTTTTCAGCCTATACGTATTCAAATTGTTGAACTCAATAATAAGATCACTTCTCCAAAAAGGCAACTTGCAGGTAATGAAATATAAACATAATTGTCCAATATTAAAATAAAGTGTGTGCAATGAAATAAAGAAATGAAATCGTTGCTTCAATGTTTGAATCTTTCTTCTATTCATTCGTGTAAATTCACTTCAAGATGTTCCTCTTCCAATAATTTTTGAAGGTATGAAAGAAATATAGTACTAATAATAAGTTGAGTTAAAGAACATACTTTAAAAACTTATTTTTAGAGATTAGGAATGGAGCCTTCAAACTACTCATGGAAGATATGAACTAACTAGATGAGCATATTAGTGCATTCACTATTTTTATAGAGAGTGAATTTCTATAATCATTAAAACTCTTTCATCAGTACTAAATGCAGATTTTGAAGCAACTGTTGTTATTGAAATTAACAATATATCCTTAGCCATTTTGGACTAGTAAGAATACTTGAGAGTATTAAACTTCCACCACTCTATAATATCAAATTGTTCATTATTAGTCAAAAAAAGACTCTCCTCAAGATAGACTTGTAAATTTGATTTGGAAAGTTGAATTGAAAGTAAAATATGTAACCTCTTAAAAACATGTAACCTTTTAAAAGGAGTAGTATTTTTACAAGAAAGGATTCGTTAATTTAATGTAAAACATATAACCTCTTAAAAAATAAGCAGTGGGAACTGATTCAAAAGCATTGTCAAATAAACAATCAATAAAATGCGAAACAAAATGTAGATTAAAAGTAATAAAATCTCTACTAAAAGGTTCTACTAGTTAAGAAGTGCATGTGTTCTTAGCAATAGAATTTGACCAGTGCTAATCTATTAATTGGTCCCCAAATTGGTCTGTGTTTGCTAAAGACTGTAAAAAGCTGCATTTAATGCTGATTCCAGCTCATCTAAGCCTTCCAGATAGCTTATAAGTGATAGCCATGTTAGCAATGGCCTTATCCATTTTCTTCTCACCATTTCATTTAGCTCTAGTTCCTATTATAATTGCCTTTCCCTTATGCTCATGGTTAGTAATCCCAACTCTCTGAGATACAACTTCTTTAGTCAAACTTCCCTAAGTTGGAGCTATCAAGCTTGGTGTAGGATATGAATAGAAATGAATATCTCTCTTTCCTACCACAATGCAACGGAAACTATAGAATTAACAAGCATTTAATAAGGTATCAGTTCATTCCATACCAAGACTATCTTGCCAAAACAAACAGAAAGCGTAGATCTTCGCTTGAATAAATGGGGAGGAGATAGAAATACATCTGCAATTCTAAGGTAGGAGATTTTTTAATNTCTCCGTCCTACCACAATGCAACGGAAACTATAGAATTAACAGGCATTTAATAAGGTATCAGGTCATTCCATACCAAGACTATCTTGCCAAAACAAACAGAAAGCATAGATCTTCGCTTGAATAAATGGGGAGGAGATAGAAATACATCTGCAATTCTAAGGTAGGAGATTTTTTAATATATAAAAATATAGAAATACATTTTTAATTTCTAAGGTATGAGGAAGGATGAACCATTTTCCGCCATTTTTTCTTTGTTTCTTTCTTTAGCCGTCGCCTCCACATGTATAAGGGTTGTTTGAGCGGTAGATCGCGGTGGTCTGTGGGCTGTTGTATGGATTGACTTGATACAGGAAACTTTGCAAGAAATTGGTAATGGAGTTATAGAGTCGTCATGCTATGGTGAAGATAAGGGAAGCGAGGCTCGATCCGTAAAAAGCCGAAGTCGAACGCAGGTCGCGGGACTCTTTCCGTGGCCTGCGTTTAACAAAAAATGTCCCACAACGCTCTCCCTACATGCTCCCAGACGGCCGTAGCTCACGACCGCTCCTCTTGATGCGCTTTCAACACAGTGCCGACGCGCTCCCAAACGGACCCTAAATGGGTNCTGTATAAGGGTTGTTTGAGCGGTAGATCGCGGTGGTCTGTGGGCTATTGTATGGATTGACCTGATACAGGAAACTTTGCAAGCAATTGGTAATGGAGTTATAGAGTCGTCGTGCTATTGGTGAAGATAAGGGAAGCTAGGCTCGATCCGTAAAAAGCCGAAGTCGAACGTAGGTCGCGGGACTCTTTCTGTGGCCTACGTTTAACCAAAAATGTCCCACAACGCTCTCCCTACATGCTCCCAAACGGCCGTAGTTCACGACCGCTCCTCTTGATGCGCTTTCAACACAGTGCCGACGCGCTCCCAAACGGACCCTAAATGGGTTGGAGAAAAGACTCAAAGATTGATAGCTTGGTTTTAAACTTTGATTTTCAGGTAGGAGTTGCACTAGAAATGGTACAATAATTTGAATGATAATGTTATAAAAATTAATAAAAATGGAGATAGAATTATAGCCATAAAGTTTGTTGGNATGTTATAAAAATTAATAAAATTGGAGATAGAATTATAGCCATAAAGCTTGTTGGTAATACTAACATTTTTAATGTTACAAGTGTTTATGCTTCTAAAGTTGGTTTAGATATATGTTCAAAGAAAAATTTTCAATGAGCTAAAAAAATTGATGCAAATGATACATCTTGAAGAAAAAAAAATTATTGATGGAGATTTAAATGGACATATTGGTAAAGTGGTAGAAGATTTTAGAAATATTTATGGTGGCTATGNCTCAATGAGCTAAAAAAATTAATACAAATGATACTTCTTGAAGAAAAAAATTTTATTGATGGAGATTTAAATGGACATATTGGTAAAGTGGTAGAAGATTTTAGAAATATTTATGGTGGCTATGGTTTTGGAGTGATTAATGAAGAAGGTAGAACTATATTAGATTTTGTTTTGGCGTATAATTTTGTTATTGCTAATTCCTTTTTTAAGGAAAAAGATCAGTATATTATTATTACTTCTATGATAATTCTAATAAAACATAGATTGATTATGTTCTTATGAGAAAAAGAGATCTTCGAGAACGTAAAGATTGTAAGGTCATTCTAAGTGAAAATTTAAGTACTCAACATTGATTACTAGTTCTGGATTTTAAGATGAAGAGTTCTAAGATAAAAATTTGAAGGAAACATTGCCATATAATTAGATGATGACATTTAAAAGACAAATAAAATTATTTTTATGAATAAACTTTAAAAATTTAAGATTTAGATTGTTCATAAAGAAGCAAATTTTTTGTGGGATAAAGGAACAAGTACTATTAAATAAGTGGCAAAAAATGGTACTTGGAGAATCAAAATGAAAAAAAAATATCAATAAAGATATTTACTTGTGGAATAATAATGTACAAAAAAATAAAATATAAAAAATTTGTTTGGTTTAAATGTAAATGATTAGATAATTGAGAAAAATATAATGTAGTTCGTAGGAAGTCTGAGAGAATAATTTGTGATGATAAAAATTTCGCTTTTNCAAATATTTATGGTGGCTATGGTTTTGGAGTGATTAATGAAGAAGGTAGAACTATATTAGATTTTGTTTTGGCGTATAATTTTGTTATTGCTAATTCTTTTTTTAAGAAAAAAGATCAGTATATTATTATTACTTCTATGATAATTCTGATAAAACATAGATTGATTATGTTCTTATGAGAAAAAGAGATCTTCGAGAACGTAAAGTTTGTAAGGTCATTCCAAGTGAAAATTTAAGTACTCAACATTGATTACTAGTTCTGGAATTTAAGACGAAGAGTTGTAAGATAAAAATTACAAGGAAACATTGCAATATATTTAGATGATGACATTTAAAAGACAAATAAAATTATTTTTATGAACAAACTTTAAAATTTTAAGACTTAAGAATGTTCATAAAGAAATAAATTTTATGTGGGATAAAAGAACAAGTACTATTAAATAAGTGACAAAAAAATGGTACTTGGAGAATCAAAATAAAAAAAATTATCAATAAAGATATTTACTTGTGGAATAATAATGTACAAAAAAAATAAAATATAAAAAATTTGTTATGAAAATTGGTTTAAATGCAAATGATTAGAGAACTGAGAAAAATATAATGTGGTTCGTAGGAAGTCTGAGAGAATAATTTGTGATGATAAAAAATTCGCTTTTAGTGATCTTTATGTTAGATTATATATTAAAGAGGTTTAAAAAATATAGCAATAAACTAGCCAAACAAAGAAAATAAAAGTAAAGTAAAGATGTAATTCAAGTATAGTATATTAAAGATGAAAACAAAAAAATGCTTTTCGTAGAGGAAAATGTTCAAAATAGATGGGTGTGCCATTTTGATAAACTTTTTATCAAAATTTCTGGAAATTCAATTGACATTACTGATTTTAATTTCATTAATAATAATAAGATATTTGTTTAATCGTTGCATTAGTAAAAAAGAAGATGAAGAGACTTTAAAGAGAATTGAGAGTAAAAAAATCAATAGGACCTGATGATGTCCCAATTGAAGTATGTAAATATTTAGGTGATTTGGGAGCTTCTTGGCTTACTAATCTTTTTAATATTATTTTAAAAATTAAAAAGAAGCCTAAGGAGTGGAGGAAGAGTATTTTGGTCCCGATTTTTAAGAATAAAAATGACACACAGGAGTGCGCAAATTATAGAGGCCTTAAGTTGATGCGTCATACTTTAAAATTTTGGGAGAGTGTAATTTAATTTAGTTTAANGTTCTAATAAAACATAGATTGATTATGTTCTTATGAGAAAAAGAGATTTTCGAGAATGTAAAGATTGTAAGGTCATTCTAAGTGAAAATTTAAGTACTCAACATTGATTACTGGTTCTGAATTTTAAGATGAAGAGTTGTAAGATAAAAATTAGAAGGAAACATTGCCGTATAATTAGATGATGACATTTAAAAGACAAATAAAATTATTTTTATGAACAAATTTTAAAATTTTAAGATTTTGAATGTTCATAAAGAAACAAATTTTTTTGTGGGATAAAAGAACAAGTACTATTAAATAAGTGGCAAAAAATGGTACTTGGAGAATCAAAATGAAAAAATAAATATCAATAAAGATATTTACTTGTGGAATAATAATGTACAAAAAAATAAAATATAAAAAATTTGTCATGAAAATTGGTTTGATTGTAAATGATTAGAGAATTGAGAAAAATATAATGTAGTTCGTAGGAAGTCTGAGAGAATAATTTGTGATGATAAAAATTTCGCTTTTAGTGATCTTTATGTTAGATTATATATTAAAGAGGTTAAAAAAATATAGCAATAAACTAGCCAAATAAAGGGAAAATAAAAGTAAAGTAAAGATGAAATTCAAGTGTAGTATATTCAAGATGAAAAAAAAAAAAGCTTTTCGTAGAAGAAAATGTTCAAAATAGATGGGTGAGCCATTTTGATAAACTTTTAATCAAAATTTCTGGAAATAGAATTGACATTACTGATTTTAATTTCATTAATAGTAATAAGATATTTGCTTATTTGTTGCATTAGTAAAAAAGAAGATGAAGAGGCTTTAAAGAGAATCAAGAGTAAAAAAATCAATTGGACCTGATGATATCCCAATTGAAGTGTGAAAATATTTAGGTGATTTGGGAGCTTCTTGGCTTACTAATCTCTTTAATATTATTTTAAAAATTAAAAAGAAGCCTAAGGAGTGGAGGAAGAGTATTTTCGTCCCGATTTTTAAGAATAAAAAGAACACACAAGAGTGCGCAAATTATAGAGGCCTTAAGTTGATGCGTCATACTTTAAAATTTTGGGAGAGTGTAATTTAATTTGTTTAAGACGTGATAGAAATATTTCTCATAATCAGTTTGGATTTATGCCGGGTTGGTCTACTATGGAACCTATTCATTTATTGATACTTTTGATGGAGCAGTACACATAATAAGGAGGATCTACATATGAATTTTGCTGATTTAGAAAAGCTTACGTTAAGGTTACAAGAGAAGTCCTTTGGAGAGTCTTAGAGAAAAACTGTGTTGTTATGAACAAAAGAAGGATTGACCAAATATTTTCCTATTTCAGTTGGATTACATCTGGGATCAGCTTTAAGCTCATATATTTTTGCTTTAGTTATGGATGCTTTTACTGGACATTTAGAGGAGAATGTACCTTGAGGTATGCTTTTCGCTGATATCCTTATTGTGGATAATACTAGAAGAAAGAGTTGCGGAAAGACTTGAATTATGGAGGTTTACATTGGAGTCTAAAGGCCTTAGTTTGATTAGATCTAAAACTGAGTGCATGAAATGTAATTTTAGTAGTAATAACTATCGTGGCAGAATTGTAACTATGGGTGATCAAATCATTAAAAGATGTGAATGTTTTAGATATCTCGGGTCTATTGTTCAAAGTGATGGTGATATTGATGGGTATGTTATTAGCAAAATTCAAGTTGGTTGGTTGAAGTGGAGGAATACATCAGGTTTATTGTGTTATATAAAAGTACCGCTTAAATTGAAAGGAAAATTTTATAAGATGGTGGTGACACCTGCAATGCTCTATGTCGCAGAATGTTGGCCTTTAAAAGAGAAGCATAAAATTAAATGTTGCAGAGATAAGAATGCTTAGGTGGATGAGTGGCTTGACACTTAGAGACAAATGCAAAATGAATACATCCGTGATAGGATTGGTAGCTCCAGTGGCAGACAAAATTAAAGAAAGTCGTCTTAGATGGTTTGATCACATTAAACGTCGACCATCTTTGATCCGGTTAGGAGAGTAGATGTTTTAGATTCAACTTATGTTAAGAAAGACAAAGGTTGACCTAAAAAGACTTGTGCATATTGTATAAATAATAATCTTAATCTATTAGAATTAAATGAAAATAGATACTCAATAGGTCGCAATGGAGAAAAAGGATATTATAGCCGACCCCACTTAGTGGAATAAAGACTTGTTATTGTTGTTGTATGACAAATCAATTGCAACGGAGAACCAATCGATAAAAATCATAATAATGAAAAATTTAAATTAGAAACATGATTGTTAAATGAAGAAAGTTGAGAAATAGGAAACATTTCCCTTGACTTGGAGATGTAATCACCCACCAATTATTATCTATTTTAAGATCTTCATCTTCAAAAAATGGATTGACGTTCTCAGTATGTGCCCCTATGTACATCTTCTCAACCTATATTTAATGTTATACAAGTTTTAATACCTTTGATTTTAATATGAAATCAAATACACATATNTATATTGTATAAATAATAATCTTAATCTATTAGAATTAAATGAAAATAGATACTCAATAGGTTGCAATGGAGAAAAAGGATACATATAGCCGACCCCACTTAGTGGAATAAAGACTCATTATTGTTGTTGTATGACAAATCAATTGCAGCGGAGAACCAATCGATAGAAATCATAATAATGAAAAATTTAAATTAGAAACATGATTGTTAAATGAAGAAAGTTGAGAAATTGGAAACATTTCCCTTGACTTGGAGATGTAATTACCCACCAATTATTATCTATTTTAAGATCTTCAGCTTCAAGAAATGGATTGACGTTCTCAGTATGTGCCCCTATGTACACCTTCTCAACCTATATTTAATGTTATACAAGTTTTAATACCTTTGATTTTAATATGAAATCAAATACACATATGTTAGGCATCCTCTAATAATATAATATTTCTTTTTAACATTTTGAATGAAATCCCTAAAATGAGTTTGATAAATGTTCTTCCTCAAAATAACTTTTTTTTTGTTAAAATAAATTTCATGTCAACATCGGTCTCAACTATGCTATTAATTAGTTTACATTTCGATTTATACTATATATTTTATATATCTAGAATTTCTTTTAAATACAGAAAATTTAATTGAGTACATAGCCTACCCATTTAAACTTAGTTGTTCCATCTCTTTTTGTTCATCTGCTCACTATTCCTTTCTCTAAGTNATTCTTCCTCAAAATAACTTTTTTTTTGTTAAAATAAATTTCATGTCAACATCAGTCTCAACCATGCTATTAATTAATTTACATTTCGATTTATACTATATATTTTATATATCTAGAATTTCTTTTAAATACAGACGTAAAATTTAATTGAGTTCATAGCCTACCCATTTAAACTTAGTTGTTCCATCTCTTTTTGTTCATCTGCTCACTATTCCTTTCTCTAAGTNCATAAAATTTAATTGAGTACATAGCCTACCCATTTAAACTTGGTTGTTCCATCTCTTTTTGTTCATGTGCTCACTATTCCTTTCTCTAAGTTGAAACCGCACGGGCTCGCTTATATCCCCTTTTTTCTCTTTGCCTCTTTCACTTTCAGTGAACTAGCATTTGTCGGTTTGAGTATTTTTATCTTCTATTTTTTCTGGNTTCTCTAAGTTGAAACCGCACGGGCTCGCTTATATTCCCCTTTTCATCTTTGCCTCTTTCACTTTCAGTGAACTAGCATTTGTCGGTTTGAGTATTTTTATCTTCTATTTTTTCTGGGTTATTGCAAGTGCATTTTTCTTTTATATAAAATCTGTTTCCCATGCATTAAGCAACAATTTTTAATGGCGACAAATTATTTATTTATTTATTTTTATCAATTTCATAGCCTGAGATTTAATATTACTGATTTTCTTAATTTCTAAATTACAGTGTAAACTGAATTCTCGCTGTAAAATGATGCTGAACTAATGGTTTAGTACTTAAAACTACCGAATGTTAACACTTAACAATCGATATAGCACAATAATAGAAATTCATTCTATATAAGTATATGCCACTACTGGACTATGTCTTCGGGCTTATGTCTGTTTCCTTGTTGCTATTGATGGTTCATGTCATTCATATAAACTAATAGGCGTTTAGAATTTAGCTTGGNTTGGGTTATTGCAAGTGCATTTTTCTTTTATATATAATCTATTTCCCATGCATTAAGCAACAATTTTTAATGGCGACAAATTATTTATTTATTTATTTTTATCAATTTCATAACCTGAGATTTAATATTACTGATTTTCTTAATTTCTAAATTACAGTGTAAACTGAATTCTCGCTGTAAAATGATNCAATTTCATAGCCTGAGATTTAATATTACTGATTTTTTTAATTTCTAAATTACAGTGTAAACTGAATTCTCGCTGTTAAATGATACTGAACTAATGGTCTAGTACTTAAAACTACTGAATCTTAACACTTGACAATCGATATAGCACAATAATAGAAGTTCATTCTATATTAGTATATGCCACTACTGGACTATGTCTTCGGGCTTAGGTATGTTTCCTTGTTGCTATTGATGGTTCATATCATTCATATAAACTAATAGGCGTTTAGAATTTAGCTTGGAACAAATTAGCCTTTGACAATTTTATGTAAAATACAACATTCTTCTGTTTAGACTGGATTTTTGAACTCTGGCCAAAATTATTTTCATTATTATTATTATTATTATTATTATTATTATTATTAGTCTTATTATTATTATTATGTTTATTTATTAATAATATTATTTTTTTTGTGCAGGGGAGCTTCCACAATGTGGCGACATGCAATCGCCAAATGTTCGCCTTGTTTTTGGTGTGATTGGCATGCTTAGACTTATTGTAGGCAAGTGAGCTCTTTTTTTAATCCATGGCCAAACCTTAATTTATGTACTATTTAATGGGGACCTGCTTTATATTCTTTGCAACATTCTCAATTTTTACTTATAATAGCTGCTCTTGCACCGTATTCCTCAATTTCTGCATTCTGCTCATCATATAAAATGTTTCTTTCTAATTCATGCCATCATCTATTTTTTTAATCCATTTTCTGAAATGGCAGGTTCTTATCTGTTTGTAATTACGGGTCGTGAATGTGCTGGAACTTACTTGGGCCACCCTATATACAAAGTTTCTACCCTTGGGATCTTGCCTTGCAACCTCTCGCTTGATGGTTCCTCTGCTGAACTGGTCAATAAAGTTGCTTGTGAGCTGTTATTAATTCGATTTTTTATTTTTTTATGTTTAACTTTTCCTGCAATCTTAACTATGACAGAAAAAGATGGAAGCTGAATTCTCAACCCTCCTAGGTGCTGCTGAAAAGACCCATGGTCTCTATTTCTCTTATGATGTCAATTTGACCCTCTGGTTAGTAGTTATTTACCTTTTTTTCTTTTACTACTTTTGTCATAGATGATGTAATCTCTTGCAAGACTTGCTTTGTTAGGTAACTTTGATTCATTTATACGTATAGCCAATTGTTGTTTACAGGAA
>JXCR01082343.1:721988-735868 GCA_002079205.1 Phalaenopsis hybrid cultivar
ATATATATATATATATATATATATATATATATATATATGTATGTATCATGAATCACGATGGACGGTTCGGGCGCTCCGCTAGGGTTTGGGTTCTCTGGCGATCGGGAGGCGATTTCGAGATGTTGACGACGTGTCTTCTCTCTCGACGGTTGAACTCTGGTGAGATCTTTCCTTTCACTTTCTGGCTTTGGCTATTCCTTCGTACTCGCCTCTTCGTTCTCTCACTGTCTATGGAGATAATCAGAAATATAAATGTGGGGAGAATTATTTTTATGAATATATTGACTACGGTAAGAAGTGAAACAAGTGGAGGTCTAGGACATCCTGAACTTATTTATGCACTTTGCCAACTTTCTGGAGTGGAAGCTGGAGGTGATGAGGAATGAGTTTATCCTATGAAACCCATTAGTAAAGCTAATTTGAAAATTTATGAATCCCATGAGAAATGAAGAACTGGAAGTAGGAGTCAAGAAACTTCTACTAGTAGAGTTGTCCCCTCTACAAGTTATGACCTTTTACATNGATATTTTTGATGGAGCAGTACACATAATAAGGACGATCTACATATGAATTTTGCTGATTTAGAAAAGCTTACGTTAAGGTTACAAGAGAAATCCTTTGGAGAGTCTTAGAGAAAAGCTGTGTTGATATGACTTTTTTTCAACTCATTAAAGATATGTATACTAGAGCTATTACTTATGTTCGAACAGAAGAAGGATTGAACAAATATTTTCCTATTTCAGTTGGATTACATCTGGGATCAGCTAAAAGCCCATTTCTTTTTGCTTTAGTTATGGATGCTTTTACTGGACATTTAGAGGAGAATGTACCTTGAGGTATGCTTTTCACTGATATCCTTATTGTGGATAATACTAGAAGAAAGAGTTATGAAAAACTTGAATTATGGAGGTTTACATTGGAGTCTAAAGGCCTTAGTTTGATTAGATCTAAAACTGAGTGCATGGAATATAATTTTAGTAGTAATAACTGTCGTGGTAGAGTTGTAACTATGGGTGATCAAATCATTAAAAGATGTGAACGTTTTAGATATCTCGGGTCTTTTGTTCAAAGTGATGGTGATATTGATGGGTATGTTATTAGCAAAATTCAAGTTGGTTGGTTGAAGTGGAGGAATACATCAGGTTTATTGTGTTATAGAAAAGTACCGCTTAGATTGAAAGGAAAATTTTATAAGATGGTGGTGACACCTGCAATGCTCTATTTCGCAGAATGTTGGTCTTTAAAAGAAAAGCATAAAATTAAATGTTGCTGAGATAAGAATGCTTAGGTGGATGGACAAAATGCAAAATGAATACATCCGTGATAGGGTTGGTAGCTCCAGTGGCAGACGAGATTAAAGAAAGTCGTCTTAGATGGTTTGATCACATTAAACGTCGACCATCTTATGATCCGGTTAGGAGAGTAGATGTTTTAGATTCAACTTATGTTAAGAAAGACAAAGGTAGACCTAAAAAGACTTGTGCATATTGTATAAATAATAATCTTAATCTATTAGAATTAAATGAAAATAGATACTCAATAGGTCGCAATGGAGAAAAATGATACATATAGCCGACCCCACTTAGTGGAATAAAGACTCATTATTGTTGTTATATGACAAATCAATTGCAGCGGAGAACCAATCGATAGAAATCATAATAATGAAAAATTTAAATTAGAAACATGATTGTTAAATGAAGAAAGTTGAGAAATAGGAAACATTTCCCTTGACTTGGAGATGTAATTACTCACCAATTATTATCTATTTTAAGATCTTCATCTTCAAGAAATGGATTGACGTTCTCAATATGTGCCCGTATGTACACCACCTCAACCTATATTTAATGTTATACAAGTTTTAATACCTTTGATTTTAATATGAAATCAAATACACATATGTTAGGCATCCTCTAATAATATAATATTTCTTTTTAACATTTTGAATGAAATCCCTAAAATGAGTTTGATAANTTCTTATCTGTTTATAATTACGGGTCGTGAATGTGTTGGAACTTACTTGGGCCACCCTATATACAAAGTTTCTACCCTTGAGATCTTGCCTTGCAACCTCTCGCTTGATGGTTCCTCTGCTGAACTGGTCAATAAAGTTGCTTGTGAGCTGTTATTAATTCTATTTTTTATTTTTTTATGTTTAACTCTTCCTGCAATCTTAACTATGACAGAAAAAGATGGAAGCTGAATTCTCAACCCTCCTAAGTGCTGCTGAAAAGACCCATGGTCTCTATTTCTCTTATGATGTCAATTTGACCCTCTGGTTAGTAGTTATTTACCTTTTTTTCTTTTACTACTTTTGTCATAGATGATGTAATCTCTTGCAAGACTTGCTTTGTTAGGTAACTTTGATTCATTTATACGTATAGCCAATTGTTGTTTACAGGAAACTAATTAGAAATGAGAAAAAGTTGAATATATACATTATGTATGTAGGAAAAATTAACAATAAGAATGTGTTAAGATGGTTATGGATAGAGAGTTGAAGTTAAAATTATATATGTGAATAAAACTAGTGATATGGTTATTGTCATGTAGATAATATTACCAAAGTTGTTATGAATGTGGGTAGGGCTTACATTCTACAAGTTAGATTAGAAGTTAATTTTAAAAAAATTATTTTGAGAGAGATGGTCGAAAGCCTATAATGTAGGCTTGATAAAAAAATAATACTTATTTGAGGTTATTTAAATGAGCATGTAAGTTTTAGTAGAATGGGCTATGAAAGTAGCCCTGATGGGTATGAAATAGGATATGGAAATATAATGGGAGAATAGTTGCTTAAATTTTGAAGTAGTTTATGATAACACATAGTTTAAAAAATGATAATATTTTGTTACTTACTAAACTGGAGCCATCAAATCATAAGTAAAATTACTCTAACTTAGCTGGAAAGAAAAATACTCTGCAAAGAGAGTTTTTTTTTAAATTTTAAAAAATCTAATTTTCTATTCATAACTAGTTTGACCTCACAACATAGAGTAGTTATTATGATTGTGTATTTTATGAGTTAAAACAAAATGATGAAAATAAATTATTGTTCTAGAAGATAGTTGATGTAATTTGAAATTTGAGAAAACATCAATTTTTCAAGATAGTTATTAGAGAAGCAAATTACAAATTCCTTAATTGAGTCAAACCATAAGAGCACAGATAATTCTAATAAGAAAATGGTCTAGAAGTTCTTAGAAACTCTAGATATTAGTGTTACATTAGTAAAACAGACTTGCATTAATAAAAACATTTGGTGATACAATGAGAAGTCAAAAAAATTATTTAGGAAAATAAATATGCTTTTATAAAATGAAAAAAGTATTTATTATTGAGGCTTATAATGATTATAACAAATTGAAGTCCTGCAAAATGCATAACAAGCAACAGGGAAGATACCATCTTTTGATGATTCATGATCATTGTGTGTGTGTGTGTGTTCTCGGGCGATCGGGAGGCGATTTCGAGATGTTGACGACGTGCCTTCTCTCTCGACTGTCAAACTCTGGTGAGATCTTTCCTTTCGCTTTCTGGCTTTGGCTTCTCCTTCGTATATGTGTGTGTGTGTGTGTGTGTGTGTTCTCTGGCGATCGGGAGGCGATTTCGAGATGTTGACGACGTGCCTTCTCTCTCGACTGTCAAACTCTGGTGAGATTTTTCCTTTCGCTTTCTGGCTTTGGCTTCTCCTTCGTACTTGTCTCCTGTTTCTCGCCTCTTTGTTCTCTTGCCGTCTATGGAGAAAACATATGCAGACGTCACTGCCGAGGGATCCTCCTCCCCTGCTCCTCCTAAGTTTGCGTTTCCTTCTTCATTTCAAGAATCACTTATTCTTGGCGGGGAATATAATTTCATTAAGAAGTAAGGGAAGAAGGGGGGAAAGTTTGCGCTTTTCCTCCCCGACTCTGAAAACTCCATTCTTGCCTCTGCTTGTCATTTTCACCTGGTAGGTAAGTTCCTCTACGGGCTTCCTAAATATGATTTCCTACAGAAATATTTTGAGCTTTTGAATTTAACTGGGGGGTGGAAGATTAGTGCTCTCGATAGCAGACATATCCTGATTCAACTATCTAACGAGGATGACTACACTAAACTTTTTGCGAGAAGAACAGTTCGTTTTGAGGATGTCTGGATGAAAGTCCTTAAATGGACAACTGACTTTGATCCTCGGGCTGAGCTTCCTATTATTCCAGTCTGGCTTCGGCTACCTGGTTTAAAGGTGCATTTGTTCAACCATGAAATTTTGTTTTTGATTGCTGCTATGTATGGTAAGCCGTTAATACTAGATGCTTCGACTTATAACTTAACGGGGCCTTCAATGGCTAGAAATCTACCCATCGAACACCTCCTATTGAACTGGTTGCTGAACAAATTACTCCTACCTTTAAGGAAACCAGTGCTGCCTATCTAAATGGCGTAGCACACGTGGCCCCTTTGCCCTTTGAGCGGTCTGAAGAGAATATGGAGTCGCTTGCTGCCACACACAATACACCTGAGCAGAAAAATGTGGTACAACTCCCCATTGCACTGCCTGGAGAATTACACATTCAGGACACCCCACAACTATTTACACATCACACTACTATACTTTCTACCACTCCATCGCCTGACCCAGCAGTTGTTGCTGCTTGGCTTTGGATTCCAAATGGACAATTCAAAAATACAGTAGGAAACGCGGTAGAAGGAAATCAGAAGTTCCTAATATGACAAATTCAAATAATATTGAGGTCACTTATCATTCTGAGGGTGAGCACTTGCACCTTCCCCTTAGGATTGCTAGGAGTGGGGTGTTTTGGGCCAACATTTTTGTATGGAACATTAGGGGAGTGGCGGACCCCCACTCCTTTAATCGTTTAAAATATTTATGTAGGGTCCATAAGCCAGACATTGTTCTATTGGAGCCATTTGTGTCGGTTCATAAGGAGGATATCATTAAGAAATTCAAGAGTTACATGCACTATAGTAATCAGTACAATAAAAGTTGGCTCTTTTGGAAAAAAAGATATCACTTTCAACATTATTGATGATAATGTGCAGTATGTTCTAATCATTATCAAGTGGAAGATTTTCATGGTTGGGCTACTTTTATTTACGCCAGCTCCTTATCACAAGACAAATTACTTCTTTGGTAACAACTTACACAAATGGGTGCTTCTATTTCTGATAGCTGGTTTGTTGGGGGTGATCTAAATATGATTGTCTCTTTTGGAGAGAAGGGGTGGTGCTAAAGTTGATACAAACCTTATCAATCGTTTTTGTGGGCACATTGCCGATGCTGACTTCTATGATTTGGGTTTCTCGGGTGCTCCCTATACTTGGAGAAGGGACCTTCTTATGTAGAGACTGGATTGATTTTTGGGAAATTCCTCTTTTCTAGTCTATTATAATATTATTCATGTTAAGCATCTTAATCATGCGGCTTCGGATCATAATCCAATTTTGCTTAGGTTGGCTTTTCATGCTAAACCTGCTCCTTCTCATTTCAAATTTCTTAATGTTTGGACTTCTCATCCTACCTTTCTTGATTTGATTAAACAGGCTTGCGTCTCGCGGTAGAGTGGTAGCCCTTGGTTTATTTTATGGCAATTGCATAAGAATGTGCCTACTTTTTAAAGAAGTGGAACTTTGATATTTTTGGCAATGTGCATTCTAGGGTTTTGAATGCCCAACATGAGGTGGATGCACAGGTGATCGACACTCCTGATCTTGTTGCTAAGTTAGCCCATGCTCACCGTACTCTCTTGGAAGAAATCACTATTGAGGAAGATTTCCTTAGACAAAAAGCTTGTGACACTCAATTTAGAAATGGTGATCGAAACACTAAGTATTTTCATGCCACCATTAAACATTATTAATGCTATTTTTAAGATTGTTACCGATAAGGGTGCTGTCCTCACTGATGTTGATCAAATTGGTTCCAATGCCGCTGATTATTTTACCTCTCTTTATGCTGATGCTCTACCGGTCACTGATATTCATTCAGAAATGTTTGATGCTCATAGAGATATGGCTTCCTCCCTCTCTTTGTCTGAACCCCCCTTTGAGATAGAAATTTTCTCTGCCCTCAAAGATATTCACTCCCAGAAGGCTCCTGACCCTGATGGTTTCACTTCTGTTTTTTATATTTCTTGCTGGGACATCATAAAAAAAGAGGTGGTTATTGCGATCCAAAGTTTTTTTTGGGGAAAAGATCTTGGAAAGTATTTTACCGCCGCCTTGATAGTTCTTATACTTAAATCTAATGATAAATTGCATTAGAAGAATTTCCGTCCTATCTCGCTCACTTCTATGGTTTAAAAAATTATTAGCAAATTAATTGTGGCCCGCCTACCACCTCATCTTCCTTCTCTCATCTCTCAACATCAATCTACTTTTATAAAAGGCCGTGATATTTCTGACAATATCCTCTTAGTTCAGGAAATTTTACAAGATCTTGATAAAAAATGCAGGGGTGACAATCTAGTTATCAAATTAGATATCAAGAAGGCCTTTGATACTATTAGCTGGGATTTTATCATCAACGTTTTGAAGGCCAGAGGTTTCAATTCCAGTTTTTGCATATTGATTAAAAGATGGTTGGCTAACAACCATTACTTAGTGATGGTTAATGGTAATTCTTATGGTTTCTTCACTGCTTGCAGGGGCATTAAAAAGGAGGACCCTCTCTACCCTATTATTTTTATTTTATCCTTTGATTATTTATCTAAAATGCTCAATCATTTTCAACTGATTCACCCTTATACACAATTTTCTCATAAGGCCAAAACAGTGGTTTCTCACCTTGCTTACGCGGATGATGTTATTATTTTTGCTAATGCCTCTAAACTTGCCTTAAAACAATTAATGACACTCTTAAATAATTTTCAGAATTGTTCTGGACTAGTTTTTAATTATGACAAATGCCAGATGTATTTTGGCAAACAGGTTAAGCAACAACTTTGAGGGGTTTCTTATACAGGTTATCACTATGCCTCTCTCCCTCTTAAATACCTTGGGATTAATTTGATTAGGGGAGGGAGGAAACAAATTCATATGGATGATGTTTTTGATAAAATCAAACGTAATATTAACGATTGGAGAAATGTTTTCTTTTCTACTGGAGGCAGGATAATATTACTATCTATTGTGCTTCAGAGTATTCTTCTATATGTTTTGCAGGTGTTTAATTCAAAAAAAGTGCTATTAATGTCATGGAGAGACTTTTCAATAAATTCCTTTGGGTGGGGAATGGTGCTAAGAAGATTTGGGGCATTTGGCAAAGGTTGTGTAAGCCTAAGAAGGCTGGCAGTTTTGGCTTTAAAGCCTTGAAACACACGGTTGAAATAAACCTTTGCAAACTCTGGTTTAAATTTAGAATGAGCTCATCTTTATGGGCCACTTTTATGCATAAGAAATACTGTGATTATTCTCACCCTTTCCAGGTTTTTTGGAAGGTTGGTGATTCTCGGATCTGGAAAGCTGTTGTTAATGCTAGGTCTATTGCTAGTGATTTCATGTTTTGAGACATTGGTGACGGTAACATCTCTTTCTGGAATGATAATTGGGGGTTGCCTTCTCTCTCTGAATTTTGTTATCCTCCCCATACTAATAACTTGTTTCTGATTTATTTTCTCAAGTTAGATAAGATTTCAACAAACTGTGTTCTATTGTGGGGGAGCAAAATGCTAAGCATATAAATACTATACCTATTACCCCTTCCCGCAGGGATTTCCCCGTGTGGAAGAGATCCGTTTCTCAATCGGTCTGCAAGTTAACCTATGACACTTTACACTCTCACTGGGATTGGTTTTGGGGAAAATGAATTTGACAAAAATTTTTAACTCTCTCTATCTCTTTTTTCCTCTGATTTAGCGATTTTTCTCTTCTTTACTGCCTCTTGATGACATTCTAAAGTTGTAAGGCCTTAAATTGGCTTCGAGATGTCCTATGTGCAAAGTCTCGGAGGAAGATTCGAGACACATATTTTTTAAGTGTGCTTTTTCTTTGAATGTTTGGAATATATTGGGCTTATACTTTGGTATCCCCTGAATCCATAGAGACATCTTAAGTATTTATTTGTGGCAATGGAAGACCTTTGATGATGAGGGGGGAGGGTTTTCCTTTCCTTTGCTGGTCCTTTGGTTTATTTGGACTGCCAGAAACAACTTCAAATATAATTCCCCCCTCCTACAACTTCTATGACAACTTCTTATGTGTTGGCCTATTACATCAAGGCCCTCAGGGTCTGTACCAATGATGTTTCGAACTTCAGGCCCCCCGTTTAATCAGGTGGGCTCCCCCTTCTTCCGGATGGGTTATGGTGAATGTAGATGACAGTTGGAACCATTTATTTGCTGCGGTTGGGGGCATTTTTAGAAATTCTGAGGGTAAGTGTATGTGCTATTTTACTTCACCTGTTGCTACTAAGAACCCCTTAGCCATAGAATGCTGGGGGGTTTTTCTTGCATTAATGGTGGCAATTGCTTTCAATTTTCATACGATTGAGGTGAAAACTGATTCGAAAATGCTCTATGATATATTGTTGGGTATCTCTCATCCTCTCTGGAATATTATATGCATCCTTAAACGCATTTCTTGCTTTAATTTTTGAAAGACATGAAAGTGAGTTGGAGTTTCATCCATAGATAGGGCAATTCCCCTGTCGATTGGTTAGCCATGCAAGCAGGGGATGCATGCTCTGTAGGTTTATCTCCCCCTGCTCCCCTCAGACGTCTCCTTACTGGGGATAACCTGGATTTGCCTTATGTTAGATTTTAGACTCTTGCTGCTCGGCTATATGGCTGGGTGCTCTCGTATCTTTACTGTGGTTTGTTTTTGCACCCTCCCTCTTGTCGTTTCTTCATTTTGCTGGTAGGTTTCAGATTGCACCCCTTTCTGGTTTTGTGTCTCTGGCTCTCCTGATCTCTTGGTTTACGTTGGTCTTGTGCTGTTTGGCTGCTTTGCTCAGTCGATCGACATCCTAGTTTGCACTGCTGTTTGCTAGTGTTTCCAGTGGATTGGGAGTTTCCCGCTGTCTCTTTTTTTTCTTGGATTCTCTTTTGTTTCTTTTCTGTTATTTCTGCTACACGGGCATAAGTATACTAATTTTGAGTTTTGTTTTTTTGGCTTGGGTACACTTGTAAGTTTGGTGTTTTCATTTCGCATGAGTTGTAATGTGGGAGGAGGAACACCTAAGGGTGTTAAAAGTATTTTTTTGGCTGTTTTAGACGGGGATCCTCCTCCCCTCCAACTTTTGTACCTGTATCATGTATCATATAACGTCGTCTTCCTCGCTCGGCTCTGCTAGCGTTTCATCCGATGGCGAACTCTAGCAACAGTTACTTCTTCGCTGTTTCCTCTCGGCGTCTTCGCACTCGATTCTGTTCGTCTCCCCGCTTCTTCTCCGTCTCTAAGACGAGGCTCGTCTCCTGCTCTAGTGTTCTGCGATCGATTCTGCTCCTCTGCGGCTCGTCTCGCTGCTCGCGTGTTCTGTGGCTCAGTCTCGCGGGAACTGCTCCCGATTTTTGCGTTCTCTGCGCTTGTTTCGTCTCACCGCACCGTCCCCTTTTTTAGCTTAGGCTATTTCGATACGATTTTTTCCCTCGTCTGGTTTCTTCTCTAAACGTCGCACCTATCTTTGAGGATGACTTCGGTCAAATCGTATGCAGCTGCCCTTGTCGGTGTCCACGCCTCAGGCACACCAAAATCATCATCTTTCCCTCATTCGTTTGAGTGGGCGTAGGACATCATAAAACCTAGTAGGAATAATGGAAAGCTTGCCATCTTTTTTACAAAAGCTGAATGTATTCAACTTGCTTCCTCCTGTCGTCTGAATTTGGTTGAGAAATTTCTATATGGTCATCCCAAAATAGAGCTCATTCATAAAAAATTTGAACTTATGTATTTTGTTGGAGAATGAAAAATTGGACTATTAGATGAGAGACATTCTTGTTCAAATTAGCAATGAAGAAGATTACATGCACATATTTGCTAGAAAAATAATATGAATTGATAACAGAGCAATGAAGATTCTGAAATGGTCTGTGGATTTTGACCCACAGACGGAACCACCAATCATTCCGGTTTGGATTCGTCTCCTTGGTCTAAAATTTCATTATTTTTCTCAAAAAGTATTGTACTCTATTTCCTCAGTTTATGAGAAGCCACTCAAGATAGACATTCCTACTTTTAATCTGTCCCGTCCTTTTGAAGCCAGAGTACTTATTGAAATAGACATCACTTCACCCGCTTCTGAGGAAATCTGGTTGGGCACACAACACCATTAATATTGGCATAAGGTAGAGATTGAAGCTTTTCCATCGTACTGTTCGAACTGTCGTATGTTCGGACACTCCAGTTCTCAATGTCACAATCTACACCCCCAACTTAGACAAAAAATGCAAACTGCTCCGCTAGAGGCTGTGATTCCTTCTCTTCCTGAGTAGGGAGGCAATATGACAACTATTCAATCCCCAGTTGTAGCTCCCTCGTCTTTGGAACCTCCTATCATGGGGGAGAGGGAGTTTTTGCAGACCCCGCCTGCCCTAGAATCTATCACTGATAATATAGATGAAAACACTTCTACTGTTTCACAACCGCCTCATCAGGTCTAGAAAGATATTATTATTACTCAGACTCGTGGGGATCGAGACGTGCAACGACCTACACCTATTCGACCATCTTTGGAATCTACTGGTCAGATGAGTCAATCATCGGATGAGGAATGACAGGTCTACACATCTAAGAGGAAGAAGAAGAATGAAAATCTACTTGAGCTCAGAAATCTGATGGATGATACATTGGTTACTACGGGCAATGATACTTACCTTACCAATTTGTTAGTCGACTCACTTCCGAGAACTAGAGGCAGAAGGACTAAAGTGGGACGTTCCTAGCACTTTTGTGCCCTTTTGTGACTTTTTGATTTTTTACCTTTTGAATCTTTGCTTTATCTGAGTTTTGTGCGTGCTGTATTGTATGAGTTCGACTTTCTTTTAGGTCATCTCATCCAACATTTTCGTATCTTTTTTGTATTAATATATTTTCCCTCGGACTTTTTCGTATATATATATATANTAAAAAAAAAAGAAAACAAATATAGAAAGGAATTCTAACTAGTTGTGTTGGTTTGAACGAAGCATTTTAAAAGTTTCATATTAAGAACTGGCACCTCATTTGAACCAAGGTAACAGTAAGAATGTTATAGAGGACATAACAAGAGAGAGCCAGGCGATGAAGAAGAACAAGAAGAGAGTAATACTTGCCTGCAAAAGACAAAGACAAAGGTAGCATACACCAATTCTGATTGTGAATGGTTTACCTAGGGAGCCGATCGATGTGTAACAAGGCAAGAAGATTGATGAGTGCAAGCTAGGGCTTCCCATGCATCTATCGAAGCCGACAACGACGATGAGCGAAACATATGTATGCAACAATCGAGCAAACGAGGAGGAAGAAGATAATGGGTGCTGTGTGAGTTGATGACGATAGAAGGTGCTACCTTGCAAATTGTGACAGATGCATACAAATGAGCAAGTTAGGGCTTACACTAGGGCAGAATGATCTTCAAGCTCGAATGACTGAAGCATGCAAAAAAAGAAAAATCAAGAGCCAACCGAGCTATGATTATTGAATTATGAATCAAGCGGCTATTTTATGCTTGTGTGAGATCAATTGAGATGAAGACTAAATATCTAATGTGAACTAGAACATCACATCCAATGTCCTGCGAACTCAGAGGAAGCAAGCAAAACAAAGAATACATAGAAGTGACAAGCAAACAATAGTAGTTTGAGGTAAAAAGGGGAAAGTTTTCTCTAGTTTGAGCGATGCAAAAGCTGATATCCTGTGGGACTAATTGGAACCAAACGACGACGACGACAAAACAATAACAACAAGCCTTTATCCCATTAAGTGAGGTTGGCTACATGAATCCTTTTTCTCCATTGGGGTAAATTTTAATTAAGTGGTGCACTCATAAATTATATATGTTTTTAACACTAATATCAAATCTACTTTGTTGAAGACTATTATATGTTCGAAGATAAATTTGATGATGATTTTAAAAACTGAATAAAAGAAATTTTATTAATTTAAACAAAGTAAATAAAAAAAAAGTTAAATCTAGTAACGGTAAGATGTTATATCAAAAAATATATTGTAATACAATAAATATACAATTTACATATTAAATTAATGACAAAATAAGAGCAAATTTTAATAGAAGTAAATATTAATAATTTAAATAAGGTTATGTTAGAAGCATAAAACTGGAAAAAAATTAATATTATCATAAGAAGGTTATTAATCTAAGTTCGAGCATAAACATTAATTATGATTTAGATACATAAATAAGTGTAAAGGTGAATTAAATTTACGTAGTTGAAGAAAGGAAAGATTTTATTGAATAATTGAAGTAAATGAAGCCAACTGACTATAATCCTTACATTTATAATTAGTCACTCAATTAAAATAAAAGAAATTAAAATAAAAGAAGGAATAGGGAAAGGAAAAAGTTTGTCTTCAGGAGATCAAAGTGAATATTCTTACTTTTAAATTATAATAGCTTTTGTTTTGTCTAAATTGACTCCATTGATTATTATTGAAACCTGATTGCACTGTTTGTGTGATTTAAATGCTCTTTCTTTTTGATGTTGGTCATATCATTGTGTTGAATTTATTAGAAATGCTACTTTTATGCATTATATAAATGCATACAAAATATAATGAATTGAATGAAATAAATGTATGAATGATATTAACTACATAGATTGATTGCATGTGAATGCTTGAATATGAGGGAGTTCACTCTTTTGTGGTACTAGCATGGGAATATTAAGTTACCTGTTGTTGACCTCATTTTTGTGAGGTCTTGTCTTCTCCTCCTTAGAGCCTAGGTTCTAGTTCTAGGAGTTCTTATTGATCGTCTTAGAAAATTAGAATTGATACCCACACTTTTAGAAAATTCTAGCCAATTCTTATTTTCCTTTGATGTCTAGCATCTTTGGCACAAGACCATCGTCTAGTTATGGGCTATTTTGTGAAGATTCAAGGAAAATGTTCCAAATAGGACTTCAAGCCTTAGGAAATTATGGGTTATTTTGTGAAGACTCAAGGGAAAAGTTTCTAATAGAATTTCAAGCCTTAGGAAAATATCGTCACGACCTTTTCGTCACATACACACATCAAATACACAAAGTTCACGAAATTGCACGAAATCGGACTTCATAAAGGACGGGTGAAAATGCAAACTTCTCCGAATGACCTCCGACGACAAATTGGACTGCGCCAACTCGTCCGGGATACCAATTTTGGTAGAAAAGGACACCCATATTGCCATACTTTCGACACAAGAAGATTGACACGTAAATCAATGAATTCGTTAAAGCGACCTTTGACGGCAAAATGAACTACGCTGGAGCGTCCGGAATGTCGAAATTACCTAGGGAGGACATCCATTTTTTTCTGCTAGGGCGCCGCACATGGATAAATCACATGAAATTTGATATATATATATATATATATATATATATATAATTCTGTTTTTTTTTTATTTTCTTTAAACCTAAATCCCTAAACCGCACGGCTCGATCGCCATTCTTCCCGTTCGCGAGGCCGGCCTGAGCCTTCCGTCCTCTCCAACCGTGAACCCTAGCCAAACCGACAGAGCCCCTCACCGATCGCGAAGATTCGGCCTGCGGTCCCCCTTCGCATACGCCTGCCGCCTTGCGAAAGGCTTCAACCTGCTCCCTCTGACGCGCTCCGGCTTTCCCCTCCCACGCCTCTGCGATTCTCGGCGTTACCTCCTCACGCGAGGTTTGTCGCTTCTCTTGGCTCGGCTCACCGCCCAGGTGAGCGATGGTATTCTTCCTCCTCCCTCTCCTGCTATAAAAACCCCATTT
>JXCR01082343.1:736758-775682 GCA_002079205.1 Phalaenopsis hybrid cultivar
ATATATATATGTATATTCACGATGTCAGCTGCGGTCGAGAGCTCTGCTAGGATTTCCAATGGCGATTTCCGTTGAATTTGATTCTGCCGCTCGAAGGAGAGGGCTCGCACCTCGTCTCTATTTCGTCGACTCTCGCTCCTCATCCTTTGCTTCGTCCCGACGTTACTACGTCTCTTCGACGCCGTCGGCTTGCGGCGTTTGCGTCGACGTCTGTTGCGTTTGCGCCGTTCCTATTTTGACGCTGCGCCTCTCCCTGCCCTACAATTTCATTTCGTCTGCGTTTCGGGGACCTCGCAACAGGTGAACAGAAATACAACCACACACCAACCACCATCTCCACACATTCACCATGATATCCTCTGATACAAACACAACCACCACCTCACACTACCACCACCTCCACACACAAACCAACGTACACCACCACCTCCACACACAAACCAACGTACACCACCACCTCTACATCCACAACATTGCTATCAATAAATCAAAGCACCTTGTACCCTCTTTCAACCATTTTTGAAATTCTGTGTCAAACATCAAAGGTAAAGATCCCATATTTTTCATTTGATGCAATGCCATACAGGGCACCTGAAACCTTGTTATCAACAAATCAAACACCTTCTTTCAACTTTATTTCAAAATTTCTGCCAAGGTAAAAATAAAACCCCACCTCATATTTTTCATTTGATGCAATTCCATACAAGACACCCGAAACATTGCTATCAACAAATAAAACACTTCCTTTCAGCCATTTTTCAAATTCTCTTTCAAACATCAAAGTTAAAGATAAAACTCCATCCAAATTTTATCATTGATACAGTTACATACAGGGCACTCGAAACATTGTTATCAACAAATTAAACATCCTCTTTCAACTATTTCTCAAATTCTCACTCAAACATCAAAGGTATAGATAAAATCCCATGTCATATTTTTCATTTGAGGTTACTATATGCAGGGCACCCGAAACATTGCTATCAACAAATCAAACACCCCTTTCAACAATTTTGCAAATTCACAATCAAACATCAAAGTTAAAGATAAAACCCCATTCTATATCACATTCAACCACAAAATCATAAAATCCAAATTCCAAATCATAAAGAGAAAGCTACAAATCGCAAAATCCAAATTCTCATTTCAAACCGCAAATGAGAAATCCACAAATCTCAAAGAGAAAGTCATTCCATCGAACAAAATTGGTGATACCGTGGGAGGACGGAGAGCACGGTAAACAGACAAAGTGCTGGAGATCAGAGGGAAGAGGGAGAGAAGAGAGGCAACCCGCGCCACCGGAGAGAGTCGCGAGAGAGGAGCGATCGAGAGAGGCATGACCTAGGGCAGAAGAAACGCGAGGGAGAGGGCAGCGGTGAGAGGGGAGCACCGAGATGGGCATACGAGTAATAGGTTTGCGAAGAAACACGGGCTGCTGGGTTGAACCCGTGACCCACATTTAACATAACTTTTTAAGCAGTTGCTACCACGCCGTGGTTTCCACACCTCATCCGGTGTTTTCAGAACGCACCTCTCCAAATAAACTGCCACAAACGGGCAAAAACTGAGATTGAAAATTTAGTTGATCTGTCAATATGTGGTATATGTGGTGAGGATTTAAGATGCGTCTTAAAACTGCTTTGTAGGGGTTGGCATAAATCATTCATAAGCCCTGGATAAAGCAGCCAGCCAAATTGCTCCTTGATATCTTGATGCCGCTACAGAATAGTCTTGTTTAGTTAGTCCTTTATCCTTGGAAGCTAGATTCTTGAAAGGAAAATTTATTAGTTGACTTAACTTTTGATTTCTGGGCGTAGACTGCTAAGACATCACTTATTTTTTTCTTCATATTTTCTCTGCGGTTTATTGTAGTTTTTTATAAATCTTTTGCAGTGCTCAGAGGCTACATGAATTAGGTGATGAATCTAAATTTCTTCCTCTTTGGAGACAGGTTCCTTCTACCTCTATTTTTATTAATCAAATTGTTCAAAAGTAGATTTGCATTTGGTTTTAAAGCTTTCTTGTTAACTAATAGAACCATGCCTGCGCCTGTCAAAGAATAGCAATTTGTGGGCTCGTTGATATTGGCTACTATTATCAGCTATAGCATATAGTCATAACTGAACTGCAGCAATTATAGTGGGACGGTTTGCCCTTTAAAAAACAAAAGCTATAGTGGGATGTTAGCTTATAGTACACATGCAAACTTTAGTTGAATTGGGTTTATATTCTGTGTTTGACAATTTCACTCATAATCACCAAGGTAAATACATGAACCATATACAGATTCCCATTTGCATGATTGATGATAAAGAAGCGATTTAGTTTTGTTACAAGTTACAGCTGTGCATTGATATTTCTGCAGAACCTTTTCCAATTTTATTCTTCATTTCAACTACTCACTTCGCATTTATTTGTATTCATTTATTTAAGGGCAATGAATCGAAGCAATTTTTTTTCCTTGATGCTATTTCAAGAACCTAATAAGTTAGTTATATGATTATTAGTAAAAATATGTAGTTTCAAATCTTAGCACAAAATGTAGGCGTGCATATACTTAATTTCAAGTAAATAGTATAATTCTAAACTGGATTGCATTGAGAATCTAAATTCCACACAATTATGTATGCTTAATTGTTTAGGAACAAGCTTCAAAAGGTAGATTTTCATATCTTTTCAGGTATACCAATAAACCAGAGCAACTGATTCTTTCTCAGCCCCTCTATTAGAAAACGGGTTCTAGTTCTTTCTTGCTCATATCATGTCATGTTATTAACAGAATACTGCACGGTTTCATCCAATTTATCATAGTTAAAATAATTAGTTAACGCTTTTGTTAACCTTATTGTAAAATTCAGGAAATGCATTGACATATAAAAATATCTTGACCTGTAAAAAAGACTAACTTAAGTCAAGCAAATCTATTTTTTGCACAATGCAACTAAGCAATATTTATACTAAATAGTTGCACAAAAGAAGGTTAAAGCTTTATCTGGGAGATCAGGCCTTAATTTGTTCTTAGTGATAAGTTTCTTTTTCCCTTTGTAATTGTCCATCCAAAATTAAACTTTAGAGATGATGTTAAATTGCATGTTTTTTTTTTTGTTTTCTAATTAGCAAAACATATCATATTTGTTTCTTGTAAAAAAATTCCACATTGATGCGAGAAGGTTATCATTGGAAAAGTTAGTTAAATGAGTCTCTTCAGGGTGACTAAGAATTTTGAATGCTATCCACAAAATCGTTTAATACTTAAAGAGAAACAAGTCAACTCTAAATATTTGAAGAAAATCTCATTTGAAAAAGATATAAAGATCATCCTTTGGTTGAGAATTGCACATCGCAGAAGTTGCAGATATTCATGGCCAAGTTTTTCAAATGAAATTCAGTTGGGATTTTAACCATATAGATGATCCATCCTAAAATAATAACTTTTACAGAACCCAAGTTATCCAAATCTAGCTATAGCATTGGAGGAAAGCATTCACAAAGGTTCAAATGGATGAGAATTGAGCAAATCTGATTAATTTAATTGCATAGTTTAGAAAAATCTATGTCCATTGCAACAAGAATAATGCATTTCCATTGAACACGTTAACCATGTGGGGTAAGATGCTGGGATCTCACCAAGCACTCAATACTATAAGCATGTTGGGCTAGGTGGGAATAAAAGCAAAGGTTTTATCATGGACCCACTTACTTCCAAAATTTCACATTTTCACAATTATGAACCATGCAAATGACACTGAATAATAAGGGAGATGTGGGGGCTCCATAATATCGAGTGCTGCACTTTTAATGAGAGTTAATGTGATTCTAGATCAACTTTTTAGAAGCTACATTGGATTTTAGATGAAACATTATTTATATTTTACCCTCATTTTGGGAGGATTTTATGATATTGTTTTATATTTTCCATGTGGGTGTCCTCCTACAGACGGGGCTGAGAGAGAAAAATCAGCCTAGCTGGTCCAGTTGGTCCAGTCTCTCGACATTTCAGGGCTGCTGTTGTCCAATGGACCGGCCAGCCTCTCTGTGCTTTATGCTTAGTTTCATATTAGGGTTATGCTTGCTTCTTAGTACATATATGTTGTTTAAACCTATTTTGAAACTTTTAGCTTCTGAGTTTATACAATTTAGAACTTTGTTGTAATAACCCAAAAATAAAAAAAAAGAAAACAAATATAGAAAGGAATTCTAACTAGTTGTGTTGGTTTGAGCGAAGCATTTCAAAAGTTTCATATTAAGAACAGACACCTCATTTGAACCAATGTAACAGTAAGAATGAAATAGAGGACATAACAAGAGAGAGCCAGGCGAGGAAGAAGAACAAGAAGAGAGAGTAATACTTGCCTGCAAAAGACAAAGCCAAAGGTAACATACACCGATTCTGATCGTGAATGGTTTACCTAGGGAGCCGATCGATGTGTAACAAGGCAAGAAGATTGATGAGTGCAAGCTAGGGCTTCCCATGCATCTATCAAAGCCGACAACAACGACGAGAGAAACACATGTATGCAACAATCGAGCAAATGAGGAGGAAGAAGATAATGGGTGCTGTGTGAGTTGATGACGATAGAAGGTGCTACCTTGCAAATTGTGACAAATGCATACAAATGGGCAAGTTAGGGCTTACACTAGGGCGGAATGATCTTCAAGCTCGAATGACTGAAGCATGCAAAAAAAGAAAAATCAAGAGCCAACCGAGCTATGATTATTGAATTATGAATCAAGCGGCTATTTTATGCTTGTGTGAGATCAATTGAGATGAGGACTAAATATCTAATGTGAACCAGAACATCACATCCAATGTCCCGCGAACTCAGAGGAAGCAAGCAAAACAAAGAATACATAGGAGGGACAAGCAAACAATAGTAGCTTGAGGTAAAAAGGGGAAAGTTTTCTCTCGTTTGAGCGATGCAAAAGCTGATATCATGTGGGACTAATTGGAACCAAATGACGACGACGACAAAAACAACAACAACAAGCCTTTATCCCATTAAGTGAGGTTGGCTACATGAATCCTTTTTCTCTATTGGGGTAAATTTTAATTAAGTGGTTCACTCATAAATTATACATGTTTTTAACACTAATATCAAATCTACTTTGTTGAAGAATATTTTATGTTCGAAGATAAATTTGATGATGATTTTAAAAACTCAATAAAAGAAATTTTATTAATTTAAACAAAGTAAATAAAAAAAAAGTTAAATCTAGTAACGATAAGATGTTTTATCAAAATATATATTGTAATACAATAAATATGCAGCTTACATATTAAATTAATGACAAAATAAGAGCAAATTTTAATAATATAAATAAGGTTATGTTAGAAGATTGAAAGTGGAAAAAAATTAATATTATCATAAGAAGGTTATTAATCTAAGTTCGAGCAATAAACATTAATTATGATTTAGATATATAATTAAGTGTAAAGGAGAATTAAATTTACGTAGTTGAATAAAGGAAAGATTTTATTTAATAATTGAAGTAAATGAAAACAGCTGACGATAATCCTTACATTTATAATTAGTTAGTCAATTAAAATAAAAGAAGGAATAGGGAAAGGAAAAAGTTCGTCTTCAGGAGATCAAAGTGAATACTCTTACTTTTAAATTATAATAGCTTTTGTTTTGTCTAAATTGACTCCATTGATTATTATTGAAACCTGATTGCACTGTTTGTGTGATTTAAATGCTCTTTCTTTTTGATGTTGGTCATATCATTGTGTTGAATTTATTAGAAATGCTACTTTTACGCATTATATAAATGCATACAAAATATATTGAATTGAATGAAATAAATGTATGAATGATTAACTACATAGATTGATTGCATGTGAATGCTTGGATATGAGGGAGTTCACTCTTTTGTGGTACTAGCAGGGGAATATTAAGTTACCCGTGCACGTAAATGAAAAATGATATTGATACTGAAGTATCTTAAATAATATAATTTTAGATGCACTGCTGTGACGATTGTATAGATATAAAATGATATAAATATGATATTGATATATTAAAACATATTGAATGTTATGAAATATCGTAATTGATTATATTCATAAATTATCAAATATTTTGGTATCGATTTATTAAAAGTTTAATTGACACGACTATTATTTCATTTTTGTCACATTACTGTGATTTAAAAGTAGGTTTAATCATTGACATTTTTACCTTATTGTTTTTTTCAAATTAATTTTTTAGGTTTAATTAATTTATTAAAATATGAGCGATAGAAGATGAAATATTTATAGAAAACACAGACAATCTGACCCATGGTAAATTTATAACTGCTTTAATTTAATCTTTTTTATACAGTGACATCTTCATTTGTTAAAAGTTAGTTATAGAAAATGAATACATTAAAATTTAAATTTTCGCTGTCCAGCCATTTTGTATTCACCTTG
Source organism: Phalaenopsis hybrid cultivar (assembly GCA_002079205.1). Taxonomy (NCBI): domain Eukaryota; kingdom Viridiplantae; phylum Streptophyta; class Magnoliopsida; order Asparagales; family Orchidaceae; genus Phalaenopsis; species Phalaenopsis hybrid cultivar. Next base: position 743,168 of record JXCR01082343.1, read on the forward strand.
ATTAACTCCAAGCCCCGGGTTGACTTGAGTAATTTCTCTATTTGCTCTTTAGTTTGAGAGTTGTCATTTTCCTTTTCAAGGGATGTATTTATAACTAAATTATTAATAATTTCTATATTTTCCTTTACATTTGTATCCCTCTTTCATAGCCGGCTAATACCCTCTTCCTTTTTGCTTTCCACTAAAGTATTAGCAGCTATTCCTCAAGCTCTTGGAATCTCTATTGTTTTGTCAGGTTTTCCCTTTCTCATTAACTTACAAACATCTTCAATACCTTATCTTACTCTAGTCACCATCTAGAATTCCTAGATTGGAGTCCAGCCCTTTGTTTCATTACACATTCTAGTGACGAGAGATAATTATTTTGGAGTTGATGGCGTGGGAATGATGATGAAATCGATCAAGATCCTGTGATTTTGTTATTCTAGGTTATTATTGACTTATGTTATGAAAGACAAAGGCAGACCTAGGAATACTTGGGCTTTTTGTAAAAGAATGATCTTAATTTATTAGAACTAAATGAAAAGATGACATTAAATAGGGCGCAATGGAGAAAAAAAGGATTCATGTAGCCGAATCCACATAGTGGGATTAAGGTTTTGTTGTTGTTGTTGTTGTTGGTCTACTTGGCCGGAAAAGCTAGTCAACCCAACTTGATCAAATGATCCTTATTATTAGTCTTAGGATGTATCGTCCAAGGGGATTTTATAGATTTGGAGTGAATTTTTGTCTGTTGGGACAATTGTCAATCGACCTTAACTAATACGGAGTACTGTGTCATATCAATTGCATTGTATAATTAATCGCTCTGGGATTTAGGTCATTTGGGAACTTGCAGGTTTTGATCATGATAAAATTTAATGGTCCAATTTTATGACAAGTCACTCAGTCAAAGGGTGAATTTTTTGTGGTGCCATTTCACTGCAAAATTAACTCACTATAGAACATGCCACATTCTTATTGGCATGAATCTTTGAGAAGGGTCATTAAAGTACACTTAATATGTTATTGGCTCTTTCTGAGCTTTAGATTAATCTTAAATTCATTAGTCTCATCAAATGAGTGCGGATGATAGACGAGTTCATATTTTAAACTCGAAGCGGTTGATTTCATTTCAATATTTTTAAATTTATAATTTTTTTATCATGGGCCCAAATTGATTTGCTTTCAACACAATTAAGGTTTGTTTTTTGCATGGTTATCAACGGGGTTGTTTTATTGATTTTATTTGTTTTGTCCTTTGGAATCCCTCAATATTGCCTGCATGTTTGATTGTAGAGAATTGGGTTTACATATTTATGTATTTTTGAGTTTCTTTGCACATTTATTGTATTATTATTTATTATAAGGCACAGCTCTTGTCAATTTCCATCATTGTGATGTGGAGGGTTGGACCTAAAAACTGTGCAATCCTATCCTGTAAGTAGGACAATCTGTTCCATACAATATTTATTGATTTAAATTTGAGTTGAAGGACAATTTACAATTTTCAAAGTAATGGCATGCCTTTTAGAGTAGTTGTGACTAAAGTTCATTCATGTGTTGAGTTATATAGTTTGAGTTCAGGAGGCTACGGCTTACAACTCTACTAGTGGAGGTGCTTAAGAATGACCTCACAATTAGAGAGTGGCCTAATGATGGATCTTTTGGCCTCACCCTATACATAGGATGATTTGATTGACGATAATTTATTGTAAATTATTTTGAAGGATATATGTAAATCTGAAGCCATAAATCTTGGAAAATGTCATTTTATTTGAAGTTGTCATAGTTTTCTTTATTATTAGATATGCCAGATGTTGGGGTTTGTAACCTCAATTACATGGAGGTCTGTGTTTAATGTTTTATTCCTATGATATTTGAGAAGCCCCATATGGGACTTTATTACCTCAGATCTAGGAGAGTCCACTGATGTGGTTTAAGACCTCGCCCTGTTGAGGGGACGACACAGAATCAATTTCATTATAAATGGCCTTGAAGACTTTTTCGCAAATGTAAAGACAAATATTTTGGTGACTTTCATTTATGTCAATTCATTATACTCACCTTTGTTGGTTTTAGCAACTCTTTTGAGTATCAAGCTTTGTTGTCCGCTTAACACCTGCCGAGCCTCTTGATGGGTTAGGTTGATTTCACATGTTTATTATCTTTGAAAACTGAGGTGGTTAGGATATTCTGATGATGCATTGAACTCAATATGTTGTTAAGGAGTTTATGGCTCACGTCGTGCGTTATATTCATTAAGTACTATAAAAGAATTTTATAGTTCATACCCTGGAGGTGTTGTGTGGTCCATTGTGGTGGAATATTGGTTCCATGCCCTTCGCCAACCAACAAGCAGCATTAAATAAATAAATAATTAATTATTTTTAATGTGTACCATTAATATAATTATTTTAAAATTTCATATTAAGCATATTTTATTTAGGAAGCGGTAGAGGGAGCTCCACATGACCTTACATTGGGTTCAAGTCCTTTTTCCCATATGTAAGAAGTTTTTGAAAATTTGTATAGTTGACTTTAGGCTTTTTACCTTTTATGTATATTCCATAAAGCTTCTTTCTAATTATCTCATTTAATGCTCATGGGTAGATGCTTGTATGCCTTGATTCATGCATTTGTCCACGGCAATTTTTTTGTAAGAGACTTGCTAGAAGTTTTGGCATAGCTTCTGTATCATTTGAAGGCTGTAATTGAAGCAGGCCATTCCACAATAATAATAAAGGCGCTTTGGTTGTGGTGCACTAAANTGGAAATTTTGTTGTAAGAGACTTGCTAAAAGTTTTAGCATAGCTTCTGTATCATTTGAAGGCTGTAATTGAAGCAGGCCAGTCCACAATAATAATAAAGGCGCTTTGGTTGTGGTGCACTAAACACTGTGACTTATGAAATCTATCTCACTACTTCAAATAAATGTGTTTAGGTATATCCACCTTGTCCTGAAGGTGCTTAGCACATAGTTGAAAAACACAATCTATGTAAGAGCATGAATTTTATTGAAATTATTGTAGCTTTGTCTTCATCTCCATGAGATGGCAATGGAAAAAAACCATCTTATATTGGAGCAACAAATGTAGGCTAACTTGTCACATCGATAAAGGTATGACCGTATGGGTGTGGTCCATGGGGCAACACAACTAATGAAATCTATCCCATTTTTAATAAAAGTGCTTAGGGCATCTCACCACTCCAATGAAGGTGATTAGGGTTATATAATTATACTATAAATGAGAGAGTCAAAATGAATTTTCCGTTTGGGTTCTGGTCAGACCCAAATTGATCTGATTTATAATTGTTTTTGCCCGACTAGACCCAAATATTAAATGTGTTAGAAAGTCTAACTTGAATCTCTTGCATAACCCATTTAACATTAGACATGACGACTACTTGGGTCAAGTTTGGATTGGTCAGTTAACTTGAACTCGACTTGAAAAAATTAAACGTGTTAGAAATATAGACCCGAACCTGACTCTAAAAGTAATCGGGTGAACTTGATCCAGATTTTGTTAGTTGGATCAAAATTTGACATCATACCTATAAATTATTCTTTTAGCCCTACCAATAAATTTGCTTATAGTTATCATGATAACTGCAGGTGAAAGTCATTTATGTAAGAGCAAGAAGTTTATTGATAAAATTTGACCGCGCTTCTTTGTCACCCTTGCTTGGGGGTAGCAGAAACATGCAATTTTACTGCTCCAATAATTCTTCTTTGGGTGCAGTGCATGAAGCACCACGACCTATCAAATCCATTCACCACACCAACAAAGGTGGTTAGGGGCATCCTGACTCACGAAGGAATGCGCTTTTGGGTATTTAAGAGTATCTATAAATCTATTCTATCAAAACAATGAAGATAGTTAAGGGCATTGGGTGCTATCTATAGTGAAAAACACTGTCCATATTAACATTGTGTGATAGTGTATATCCCCCATGTTACATTGATGTGGGGAATTTTTTATTAGTTGTGATTCTAATGTGTTGCACAAACTTAACAATTTTAGCATTCGATTGTGCCTTTAGCTTTGGAACATTTCATCTTATATATTCTAATTTGTTCAGATTTCCCGTTTTCTCTTCACAAATTCTTGTCATGCTCATATAATGGTAAAATATTATTTAAAGGTGTTAAATCTTCACATTTTTGCTTAATTCTAGGCCACTACATTATGTTTTCATTTTATGCTTACTTTCCAATTTCTATGCCATGTTGGTTTCATTAGTTGGAACATTTAATTTTACAGGCAGATCCGAGATTTCTTTGGAATGATTACATATTGGAAGCACTCATTGATAACAAAGTTAGATAAGCTTCTGAGCATCTTTAGTTACTTTAGGATTGTTGCTTTCTTTCTTGAAATGCTTACTGCTGGTATCACTTCTTGCAGTTAGACCCATACATACTTCCTGTCATGCAAGGAAATATCCTTAGTTTCTATTTGGTTTTCCACTTTTCATTTGACATTTATCTGGTTAAGCATATCTTTTTTCGATTTAGCCTTAACTAAATAGCAGGTTATCAGCATTTTGAAGCAGCACTTGGTACAAATATTGTTGATGTGTCACTCATTGCTCGCAGATGTACAAGGAGGACAGGTCATGGTTATTTAATTTGTTCTTTTTAAATAAATTTAGGTAGTTTTTAAAGATCAGACTTCATGTAACTGGCACTATTTTATTTCTGACACCCGTCCGAATTAGTTATGCAATTTATGAATGTCTTTAAACTACTTTAGGTACCCGTATGTGGAGAAGAGGAGCTGATTTAGATGGTTATGTTGCAAACTTTGTTGAAACTGAACAGTTAATGCATGTAAATGGATTCACAGCATCTTTTTTGCAAGTAAGCTGTTTTCTCCTATTAACCTGTCTTGCAAAAAATCAGCAATAGATGATTAAATATAAGGCGGTATTGGTCATGATGACGATTGTAGATAATAAATTATCAACAAGTTTTTTTTCCTTGTTTACAAACTGGGGCACAACCTGGATCATCAGATCGTTCATTTTGTTATTTATCCACATCACGTATATTAGACTCTCCGTGACATCTAAGAATAAGTTTCCGAGAATCTTGTCATATCTTGTTTTCTCAAATAGTTTTTTGTTTGTGTTTTTATCATATTTAGGCTTCAAAGTTCAATTATTGACATGTAGATGTGTAGTTTTCATGAATTTCCACGTCTTAACTGCTCACCCTCTAGAGTATTCACAAGAAGGGAGATGGAAAAATAATAAAGTCGTTAGAAGATAATGTCACGACAGACCTTCATTTTCTTCTTGTTTATTTTCCTTAGGACTTATTTATTGATGATGAATGATGGAGAAGTTCGACTGTGAACATATGTTTCTTGTTTGTGGACAATGTCGACTAGATCATAAATTCTTTTTTAACCTTAAATCCTTATGTTTTATTAATCGAAGGTATATTTTAAGTTACAAATGGAATTGTGGAAAAAATCTGAAAGCCAGAATAGAGTTTGCATCTCGTACAGGACTCTATTGGAATGAGTTGTGAAACATAATGTTAATGCTAGCCTCAAATAATTGGGATATGGCTATTGATGATGATGAATAATATTTGTGAAATGGAAATTCGCTATAAGAAATTTTCAGCCTTTTACATTTGTTACTCTTGTTTTACCTTCCTATTGTTTGTGCGATTTAATGCAACATAGAAATTGATTAAAGCTGTTTCATACAGATTTAAGGGATTTCAATGAGGTTGTTGAAATTTAATTTCTCTATTCTTTAATGAAACTTCAGTTTATATTCTTATGCAAAATTTAGTTTCAAATTGAGGGTAAGGTGAAGGTGGTGATGATTGATGGTCATGCTCCTGACTTCCAACAGCTGTGCTGTTGGCTGTAATTTGTAATTATTTTAAATTATAGGCATGCTTGGATGAAGGCTTATGTGTAAAATTTTATTTATTTTATTTATTTCATTTGACATGGTCTTTATCCACAAATTTATTCAACATAATTAATCCTGGCATAGTGTCTGACTGTTTTTGTCCTTTTTGTAGGTTCGTGGTTCCATACCATTATTATGGGAACAGATTGTCGATTTAACGTATAAACCTCCATTTCAAATTGTGCAACCTGATGAGGGGGTGTGCATCTGCAGAGATTTTTTGTTATATCATTGGTGGAATAATTTATATTAACTGTTGTATTATTCTCCTGTTCAGTGCTGAATATGACTAACTAAAACTCTTTATCTACATCCCTAGCCTCGTGTAGCTCAGCGCCACTTTATGGATCTTGTTAAAAGATATGGATCTATCATGGCTGTTAATCTTGTGAATAAGGTAATTCTTACTCTTGTGAATAAGGTAATTCTTGCTGTAATGTGGCGTTCATCTTAATTTGATTTTTCATTGCAGCTATCCTCTACCGTGGAAGTTATTACATTCTAAATTAACTAATAAAAATAAGGCATGAAATGATCACATGTACTTATTTGTTCAATTTTGCTTGATTTTTGGCCCTATTTGTAGATTCATTTTTCCGGTTGATCAATTTGTTAGCATTGTGTGTGCTTGGCTTGCACATGCTTTACAATATTTGTTATTATGAGGTTAAAATTTAATAGAATAAGACCAGTAAGGAGAAATTAAGGTTTATGTAGTTGTTGTCATTCATGAGCATTTGATCCATCTACAACAGCACATTCAACTTATCACACTTCAGGTGATCCCGTCATGTCAGAGATTTAATAGAGGGAACTACTAAATCGAACTCAATTTTTGCTGACATATATCTTATTTGTTCTTGTTAGGATCAAGTGAAAAATTAGACTTAACTAAATCATTATAAAGCAAACTCTTACATTTTATTTCTTTAATTAATTCTTTAGTATCCAACATAATTTATGAAGCTTGTAAAAGTACTCCAATAAAATACAGACCTTCTTAAAAACACATGAATATGAAATCATACAACAAAAACAAGAACAACAAAGCCATAATCTCACTATGTGGGGTCGGCAAATATAAAATCATACATAACAAAAAAAATCTTCTATAGCCATAAAAAATTGTACATTCGAAAGCTATATAAAATTACAAGTCGCCTTGCTAACATTTCACTTATTCTTTTTATCTTTCTAGAAATTAATATTATGATTTCTAATAAGCTNAAAGTACTCCAATAAAATACAGACCTTCTTAAAAACACATGAATATGAAATCATACAACAACAACAAGAACAACAAAGCCATAATCTCACTATGTGGGGTCGGCAAATATAAAATCATACATAACAAAAAAAATCTTATATAGCCATAAAAAATTGTACATTCGAAGTCGCCTTGCTAACATTTCACTTATTCTTTTTATCTTTCTAGAAATTAATATTATGATTTCTAATAAGCTGAATGCTCAGGGAGATAAATAATGCTAAAATGATATTTAAATTTTTAAGAAAGAAATAAAGCATATGCCAGCCAGGGACTTATCAAGAGTAACACCAATAATAATAAATACATATATTTTGATATTTTATTACTAAAGAAAACAAGCTTGTCAGCAGTACATCAATAGTTGTTAAAGATAAACAAAATTGCTACTCACAAGTCATTTAAGTCACTTTAATAAGTNTAGCCAGGGACTTATCAAGAGTAACAACAATAATAATAAATACATATATTTTGATATTTATTACTAAAGAAAACAAGCTTGTAAGCAGTACATCAATAGTTGTTAAAGATAAACAAAATTGCTACTCANCAGATCAGACTTCATGTAACTGGCACTATTTTATTTCTGACACCCCTCAGAATTAGTTATGCAATTTATGAATGTCTTTAAACTACTTTAGGTACCCGTATGTGGAGAAGAGGAGCTGATTTAGATGGTTATGTTGCAAACTTTGTTGAAACTGAACAGTTAATGCATGTAAATGGATTCACAGCATCTTTTTTGCAAGTAAGCTGCTTTCACCTAGTAACCTGTCTTGCAAAAAATCAGCAATAGATGATTAATATAAGGTGGTGTTGGTCATGATGACGATTGTAGATAATAAATTATCAACAAGTTTTTTTTTTTTGTTTACAAACTGGGGCACAACCTGGATCATCAGATCGTTCATTTTGTTATTTATCCACATCACGTATATTAGACTCTCCATGACATCTAAGAATAAGTTCTAGAGAATCTTGTCATATCTTGTTTTCTCAAATAGTTTTTTGTTTGTGTTTTTATCATATTTAGGCTTCAAAGTTCAATTATTGACATGTAGATGTGTAGTTTTCATGAATTTCCACGTCTTAACTGCTCACCCTCTAGAGTTTTCACAAGAAGGGAGATGGAAAAATAATAAAGTCGTTAGAAGATAATGTCACGACAGACCTTCATTTTCTTCTTGTTTATTTTCCTTAGGACTTATTTATTGATGATGAATGATGGAGAAGCTTGACTGTGAACATATGTTTCTTGTTTGTGGACAATGTCGACTAGATCATAAATTCTTTTTTAACCTTAAATCCTTATGTTTTATTAATCGAAGGTATATTTTAAGTTACAAATGGAATTGTGGAAAAAATCTGAAAGCCAGAATAGAGTTTGCATCTCGTACAGGACTCTATTGGAATGAGTTGTGAAACATAATGTTAATGCTAGCCTCAAATAATTGGGATATGGCTATTGATGATGATGAATAATATTTGTGAAATGGAAATTCGCTATAAGAAATTTTCAGCCTTTTACAGTTGTTACTCTTGTTTTACCTTCCTATTGTTTGTGCGATTTAATGCAACATAGAAATTGATTAAAGCTGTTTCATACAGATTTAAGGGATTTCAATGAGGTTGTTGAAATTTAATTTCTCTATTCTTTAATGAAACTTCAGTTTATATTCTTATGCAAAATTTAGTTTCAAATTGAGGGTAAGGTGAAGGTGGTGATGATTGATGGTCATGCTCCTGACTTCCAACAGCTGTGCTGTTGGCTGTAATTTGTAATTATTTTAAATTATAGGCATGCTTGGATGAAGGCTTATGTGTAAAATTTTATTTATTTTATTTATTTCATTTGACATGGTCTTTATCCACAAATTTATTCAACATAATTAATCCTGGCATAGTGTCTGACTGTTTTTGTCCTTTTTGTAGGTTCGTGGTTCCATACCATTATTATGGGAACAGATTGTGGATTTAACGTATAAGCCTCCATTTCAAATTGTGCAACCTGATGAGGGGGTGTGCATCTGCAGAGATTTTTTGTTATATCATTGGTGGAATAATTTATATTAACTGTTGTATTATTCTCCTGTTCAGTGCTGAATATGACTAATTAAAACTCTTTATCTACATCCCTAGCCTCGTGTAGCTCAGCGCCACTTTATGGATCTTGTTAAAAGATATGGATCTATCATGGCTGTTAATCTTGTGAATAAGGTAATTCTTACTCTTGTGAATAAGGTAATTCTTGCTGTAATGTGGCGTTCATCTTAATTTGATTTTTCATTGCAGCTATCCTCTACCGTGGAAGTTATTACATTCTAAATTAACTAATAAAAATAAGGCATGAAATGATCACATGTACTTATTTGTTCAATTTTGCTTGATTTTTGGCCCTATTTGTAGATTCATTTTTCCGGTTGATCAATTTGTTAGCATTGTGTGTGCTTGGCTTGCACATGCTTTACAATATTTGTTATTATGAGGTTAAAATTTAATAGAATAAGACCAGTAAGGAGAAATTAAGGTTTATGTAGTTGTTGTCATTCATGAGCATTTGATCCATCTACAACAGCACATTCAACTTATCACACTTCAGGTGATCCCGTCATGTCAGAGATTTAATAGAGGGAACTATTAAATCGAACTCAATTTTTGCTGACATATATCTTATTTGTTCTTGTTAGGATCAAGTGAAAAATTAGACTTAATTAAATCATTATAAAGAAAACTCTTACATTTTATTTCTTTAATTAATTCTTTAGTATCCAACATAATATATGAAGCTTGTACAAGTACTCCAATAAAATACAGACGTTCTTAAAAACACATGAATATGAAATCATACAAGAACAACAAGAACAACAAAGCCATAATCTCACTACGTGGGGTCGGCAAATATAAAATCAACATAACAAAAAAAATCTTCTATAGCCATAAAAAATTGTGCATTCGAAAGCTATATAAAATTACAAGTCGCCTTGCTAACATTTCACTTATTCTTTTAATCTTTGTAGAAATTAATATTATGATTTCTAATAAGCTGAATGCTCAGGGAGATAAATAATGCTAAAATTATATTTAAATTTTTAAGAAAGAAATAAAGCGTATGCTAGCCAGGGACTTATCAAGAGTAACAACAATAATAATAAATACATATATTTTGATATTTTATTACTAAAGAAAACAAGCTTGTAAGCAGTACATCAATAGTTGTTAAAGATAAACAAAATTGCTACTCACAAGTCATTTAAGTCACTATAATAAGTAATATCATATATGCTTATACTTTTCTATTTCATTCTTATTATTAGCATTTCTTGTCTCATTTTATTTTTTTATATGCTTTAACATAATTTATTTTACTGGGTCATTACCCAGTCTGTCGACTATAACAATCATTGATGAAGGTAACACTATGCTTTGTCATCAGCTCTTTCATACAAGTTGATCCATCCTATTCTTTGTAACAAGAGTCGGAAACTCAATTATTTTCTTATCAAAGTTTATCTCGTTAAAACTCTGANATTTGTTTCATTACACATTCTAGTGACAAGAGATAATTATTTAGAGTTGATGTCGTGGGAATGATGATGAAATCGATCAAGATCCTGTGATTTTGTTATTCTAGGTTATTATTGACTTATGTTATGAAAGACAGAGGTAGACCTAGGAAGACTTGGACTTATTGTAAAAGAATGATCTTAATTTATTAGAACTAAATGAAAAGATGACATTAAATAGGACGCAATGGAGAAAAAAGGATTCATGTAGCCGACTCCACATAGTGGGATTAAGGTTTTGTTGTTGTTGTTGTTGTTGTTGGTCTACTTGGCCAGAAAAGCTAGTCAACCCAACTTGATCAAATGATCCTTATTATTAGTCTTAGGATGTATCGTCCAAGGGGATTTTATAGATTTGGAGTGAATTTTTGTCTGTTGGGACAATTGTCAATCGACCTTAACTAATATGGAGCACTGTGTCATATCAATTGCATTGTATAATTAATCGCTCTGGGATTTAGGTCATTTGGGAACTTGCAGGTTTTGATCATGATAAAATTTAATGGTCCAATTTTATGACAAGTCACTCAGTCAAAGGGTGAATTTTTTGTGGTGCCATTTCACTGCAAAATTAACTCACTATAGAACATGCCACATTCTTATTGGCATGAATCTTTGAGAAGGGTCATTAAAGTACACTTAATATGTTATTGGCTCTTTCTGAGCTTTAGATTAATCTTAAATTCATTAGTCTCATCAAATGAGTGCGGATGATAGACGAGTTCATATTTTAAACTCGAAGCGGTTGATTTCATTTCAATATTTTTAAATTTATAATTTTTTTATCATGGGCCCAAATTGATTTGCTTTCAACACAATTAAGGTTTATTTTTTGCATGGTTATCAACGGGGTTGTTTTATTGATTTTATTTGTTTTGTACTTTGGACTCCCTCAATATTGCCTGCATGTTTGATTGTAGAGAATTGGGTTTACATATTTATGTATTTTTGAGTTTCTTTGCACATTTATTGTATTAATATTTATTATAAGGCACAGCTCTTGTCAATTTCCATCATTGTGATGTGGAGGGTTGGACCTAAAAACTGTGCAATCCTATCCTGTAAGTAGGACAATCTGTTGCATAAAATATTTATTGATTTAAATTTGAGTTGAAGGACAGTTTGCAATTTTCAAAGTAATGGCATGCCTTTTAGAGTAGTTGCGACTAAAGTTCATTCAATTTAAGAGTGGCCTAATGATGGATCTTTTGGCCTCACCCTATACATAGGATGATTTGATTGACGATAATTTATTGTAAATTATTTTGAAGGATCTATGTAAATCTGAAGCCATAAATCTTGGCAAATGTCATTTTATTTGGTCTCAAAGACTGAAAGTTGGCATAGTTTACTTTAGTATTAGATATGCCAGATGTTGGGGTTTGTAACCTCAATTACATGGAGGTCCGTGTTTAATGTTTTATTCCTATGATATTTGAGAAGCCCCATATGGGACTTTATTACCTCAGATCTAGGAGAGTCCACTGATGTGGTTTAAGACCTCGCCCTGTTGAGGTGACGACACAGAATCAATGTCATTATAAATGGTTTTGAAGGCTTTTTTGCAAATGTAAAGACAAATATTTTGGTGACTTTCATTTATGTCAATTCATTATACTCACCTTTGTTGGTTTTAGCAACTCTTTTGAGTATCAAGCTTAGCTGTCCACTTAACACCTGCCGAGCCTCTTGATGGGATAGGTTGGTTTCACATGTTTATTATCTTTGAAAACTGAGGTGGTTAGGATATTCTGATGATGCATTGAACTCAATATGTTGTTAAGGAGTTTTTGGCTCACGTCGTGCGTTATATTCATTAAGTACTATAAAAGAATTTTGTAGTTCATACCCTGGAGGTGTTGTGTGGTCCATTGTGGTGGAATATTGGTTCCATGCCCTTGGCCAACCAACAAGGAGCATTAAATAAATAATTAATTATTTTTAATGTGTACCATTAATATAATTATTTTAAAAATTCATATTAAGCATATTTTATTTAGGAAGCGGTAGAGGGAGCTCCACATGACCTTATATTGGGTTCAAGTCCTTTTTCCCATATGTGAGATGTTTTTGAAAATTTGTATAGTTGACTTTAGGCTTTTTACCTTTTATGTATATTCCATAACGCTTCTTTCTAATTATCTCATTTAATGCTCATGGGTAGATGCTTGTATCCCTTGATTCATGCATTTGTCCATGGCAATTTTGTTGTAAGAGACTTGCTAGAAGTTTTGGCATAGCTTCTGTACCATTTGAAGGCTGTAATTGAAGCAGGCCATTCCACAATAATAATAAAGGCGCTTTGGTTGTGGTGCACTAAACACTGTGACTTATGAAATCTATCTCACTACGTGAATAAATGTGTTTAGGTATATCCACCTTGTCCTGAAGGTGCTTAGCACATAGGTGAAAAACACAATCTATGTAAGAGCATGAATTTTATTGAAATTATTTTAGCTTTGTCTTCATCTCCATGAGATGGCAATGGAAAAAAGCCATCTTATATTGGAGCAACAAATGTAGGCTAACTTGTCACATCGATAAAGGTATGACCGTATGGGTGTGGTCCATGGGGCAACACAACTAATGAAATCTATCCCATTTTTAATAAAAGTGCTTAGGGCATCTCACCACTCCAATGAAGGTGATTAGGGTTATATAATTATACTATAAATGAGAGAGTCAAATGGAATTTTCCGTTTGGGTTCTGTTCAGACCCAAATTAATCTGATTTATAATTGTTTTTGCCCGACTAGACCCAAATATTAAATGTGTTAGAAAGTCTAACTTGAATCTTTTGCATAACCCATTTAACATTAGACATGACGACTACTCGGGTCAAGTTTGGATTGGTCAGTTAACTTGAACTCGACTTGAAAAATTAAACGTGTTAGGAATATAGACCCGAACCTGACTCTAAAAGTAATTGGGTCAACTTGATCCAGATTTTGTTAGTTGGATCAAATTTTGACATCATACCTATAAATTATTCTTTTAGCCCTACCAATAAATTTGCTTATAGGCATCATGATAACTGCAGGTGAAAGTCATTTATATAAGAGCAAGAAGTTTATTGATAAAATTTGACCGCGCTTCTTTGTCACCCTTGCTTGGGGGTAGTAGAAACATGCAATTTTACTGCTCCAATAAATCTTCTTTGGGTGCAGTGCATGAAGCACCACGACCTATCAAATCCATTCACCACACCAACAAAGGTGGTTAGGGGCATCCTGACTCACGAAGGAATGCGCTTTTGGGTATTTAAGAGTATCTATAAATCTATTCTATCAAAACAATGAAGACAGTTAAGGGCATTGGGTGCTATCTATAGTGAAAAACACTGTCCATATTAACATTGTGTGATAGTGTATATCCCCCATGTTACATTGATGTGGGGAATTTTTTATTAGTTGTGATTCTAATGTGTTGCACAGACTTAACAATTTTAGCATTCGATTGTGCCTTTAGCTTTGGAACATTTCATCTCATATATGCTAATTTGTTCAGATTTCCCGTTTTCTCTTCACAAATTCTTGTCATGCTCATATAATGGTAAAATATTATTTAAAGGTGTTAAATCTTCACATTTTTGTTTAATTCTAGGCAACTACATTATGGTTTCATTTTATGTTTACTTTCCAATTTCTATGCCATGTTGGTTTCATTAGTAGGAACATTTAATTTTACAGGCAGATCCGAGATTTCTTTGGAATGATTACATATTGGAAGCACTCGTTGATAACAAAGTTAGATAAGCTTCTGAGCATCTTTAATTACTTTAGGATTGTTGCTTTCTTTCTTGAAATGCTTACTGCTGGTATTACTTCTTGCAGTTAGACCCATACATACTTCCTGTCATGCAAGGAAATATCCTTAGTTTCATTTTGGTTTTCCACTTTTCATTTGACATTTAGCTGAATAAGCATATCTTTTTTCCATTTAGCCTTAACTAAATAGCAGGTTATCAGCATTTTGAAGCAGCACTTGGTACAAATATTGTTGACGTGTCACTCATTGCTCGCAGATGTACAAGGAGGACAGGTCATGGTTATTTAATTTGTTCTTTTTAAATAAATTTAGGTAGTTTTTACAGATCAGACTTCATGTAACTGGCACTATTTTATTTCTGACACCCCTCAGAATTAGTTATGCAATTTATGAATGTCTTTAAACTACTTTAGGTACCCGTATGTGGAGAAGAGGAGCTGATTTAGATGGTTATGTTGCAAACTTTGTTGAAACTGAACAGTTAATGCATGTAAATGGATTCACAGCATCTTTTTTGCAAGTAAGCTGCTTTCACCTAGTAACCTGTCTTGCAAAAAATCAGCAATAGATGATTAATATAAGGTGGTGTTGGTCATGATGACGATTGTAGATAATAAATTATCAACAAGTTTTTTTTTTTTGTTTACAAACTGGGGCACAACCTGGATCATCAGATCGTTCATTTTGTTATTTATCCACATCACGTATATTAGACTCTCCATGACATCTAAGAATAAGTTCTAGAGAATCTTGTCATATCTTGTTTTCTCAAATAGTTTTTTGTTTGTGTTTTTATCATATTTAGGCTTCAAAGTTCAATTATTGACATGTAGATGTGTAGTTTTCATGAATTTCCACGTCTTAACTGCTCACCCTCTAGAGTATTCACAAGAAGGGAGATGGAAAAATAATAAAGTCGTTAGAAGATAATGTCTTCACGACCAACCTTCATTTTCTTCTTGTTTATTTTCCTTAGGACTTGTTTATTGATGATGAATGATGGAGAAGTTCGACTGTGAACATATGTTTCTTGTTTGTGGACAATGTCAACTAGATCTTAAATTCTTTTTTAACCTTAAATCCTTATGTTTTATTAATTGAAGGAATATTTTATGTTTTATTAATCGAAGGAATATTTTATGTTTTATTAATCGAAGGTACATTTTAAGTTACAAATGGAATTTTGGAAAAAATCTTAAAGCCAGAATAGAGTTTGCATCTCGTACAGGACTCTATAGGAATGAGTTGTGAAACATAATGTTAATGCTAGCCTCAAATAATTGGGATATGGCTATTGATGATGATGAATNGCTATTGAGTAATAGCAAACATTAGCCCTACAGACAATTTGAGTCCTTTTTTAACAAGTGAATATCTCATCTTGACTGTCAGGTTAGTCTCGTGATGAATTTTTCTCCCTAGGCTCTTCTCTTTAAATAAACAGTCTAACAATAACCAATTCATTAACTTGATGAATTTTTAAAATCAATCTCAATTTAGTACAAACAACTATAATTGAAGTTTTTAGCTTGAAACGGTTTCCCCTCACAAAATTGTCTCTTTCCTCCCTACTGTTTTCCTTCTCTTCTTCATTTTCTCTCATACTTATTTCCTTTTATTTCTTCACTCTGGAAGCTACCCGAGAGCAGAACAAGTCTCTATCCATATCGCTTTCAGCTCCATCTCGCGCTATAGTCCCCATTTCGCATGCTAGCTAGTGACATGAGAGGAAAATGAAGGAATTAATGGGCTTAGCTTAATGTATATGTGTGTGTGTATTTAATTAACTTAATTTAAATTAATTCTTGCCCTTAGATTGCATCCAGTCGCAGACAACTCTCTTTGCAAAAAACTGTAAATCAGATTGATGAATACTGAAATTAAGATAAATTTAATAAATTTAAGTAATATTTATTAAATCCAAATATAGTAATAATATGTATTTATGCATGCGTGCGGGCATTTGTGTGTGTGTGTGTGTGTCATTGTATATATCAAATTACTCGGGATAAAGTGTAGAATTTTGTAAAATAGTTTGGATTTTTTTTTGAGGTTAAAAAATGGGGAATAATCTAAAATAAAATTTTAACTTAACTTATTTGTATTTTTTTGGGTATTACTGACCTTTCTACATAGAGATCTTTTTATGATTGTGGAGGAAAAATATTTGAAGTAAACCTAAAACCATTACTAAATCTCAATCATGGAGCATCCATATTAATTTTCAAATATGTTTGGATTTTTAGATTCTATGTTTTGATTTCACAATGTTCCCATAAGTATTTTTTTTAATCAGCATGGTGGTGAGGGACGTCTAAGTGAAAGATTCACAAAAGTTATGGAGACTATCACTAATTCTAGCATAAGGTAATTCCTTTTTTCAGTGCTTGTACGTAATTATTGAGCAGTCTAAATCTGATTTAAGTGCTTGTACGTAATTTTTGAGCAGTCTAATTTTTTGTTGATGTCACAGATATGTACATTTTGACTTTCATGCGATATGCGGACATATCCATTTTGAACGTCTCTCTCTCCTTTATGATCAAATTGAAGATTTTTTGAAACGTCATAGGTATATGCACTNGTCTCACAATGAAGGTTTCATTAGTAATCATCCATTCAGTTGAATTCGTATAAGAACTAAGGGTAATTGGATGGAGAGAATAAACATCATCAATGCCACTCTACAATGAAGTAGGAATGATTCTGTGCAAGTGAATCATCTAAGTAGTGCTATACAACATGGTAGTTCTTTTTGTATGTAGGTTTCCAAACTGTAACAGAAAAGACGTCCTCTTTTCTTATTTTTTTTACATATATGTATACTCAATCTCAATAGAGTAGGAATATCTCTACGGAAGGAAAGATCCTGTAATTAGATAGCCTCTAATTAAGTTTCCTATAATCAAACTTGCTAATATACAAGCTTTCTAATATATTGCTTTCCATAAGACTCCCACTCATGTTGGAGCATAGATATTTATCATACCCAGTTTGCTATTAATATAAGTGACCCTAGCTCCATTAAGAGCCTTTGTAATGATGTGCCCTAGTTATTCCCCAATATTTACTTGTGCTGTAAAATCAAATTTTGTTGAATCTTTTCACGAACAAAATGAAAATCTATTTTAATGTGCTTAGTTCATTCATGGAAAATAGGGTTTGAAGCAATATGGATTGCGACTTAGTTAGCACACCATAACTTTATGAACTGTCATTTTAAAATCCATTTTTGTCAACAGTTAGGAGAACCACATCAATTTATTTGAAGCTTGTGCCATTGCTCGATACTCAAAATCTGCAGTGGACTGCGACACTTCATCATGGTTCTTGCTCTTCTATGAGATCAAATTACCACTAATAAAGAAGCAATATCTAGTAATAAATCTTCAGTCAACATTGAAACTTGCCCAATTAGCATGAGAGAAACATTAAATGTTCATATGCTCATTTTTCTAATATAAAATACCTTGTCAGGAATTTCCCTTGAGGTAATGTAGTATTCGTTCCAAAGCTGACCAATGAGGACCGTGGGCTAAGACATAAATTGACTTATAGTGACAACGGAATACACAATATTAGGACGAGCTGCTGTGAGGTAGTTTAATTTTCCTACTAACTTCTTATACTGTTTAGGATCATTAAAAAGCTCTCAATCCTTGATAAGTTGCTGATTAGGAACCATCAGAGTTCTGCATGGTTTAACCCCTAATTTTTTTATTTCTGCTAACAAATCTAACACACACTTTAATTGAGATAGAAAGATACCCTTTTTGGTCCTTGATACCTCAATATCTTAGAGGTACTTGAAGGAACCCAAATCTTTGAATTTCAATTATATGATTCCCCATGCATCGCTTCTAGTAACGATATTGTTATCAACATAAACCACTAATAGAATGATTTTGAGGCAGATTGCTTATAGAATACAATTGAATATCTTTTACTTTTCCACATTCCAAACTCATCTGCTGCCTGGTTAAAATTTCCAAACCATGCTTGAAGGCTTTGCTTCAATCCATATATGGACTTCTAAAGATGACATACTTTCTCAGACTCCCCCCGAGCAATAGACCTAAGTGTTTGCTCAATGTAGACCTCTTCCAAAAGATAACCATGCAGAAAAACATTCTTCACATCCAACTGCTGTAGGGGTTAATTATGCATTGCAGACAATGATAGGACTAGGCAAACCAACATCAACTTAGCTACTAGAGAGAATATGTCCAAGTAGTCGTTCACATAAGTTTGGGCAAAACCTTTAGCAACCAATCAAACTTTTAGTCAAGCTACGGATCCATCATAATGAAACCTTATTGCAAAGACTTACTACCAACAATCTTCTTGTTAGAAGTTAGCTCAGCTAATTCCCAAGTTTCATTTTCGTTAAAGGCATTTATCTCATCAAGCATTGTTGCCCGCTACTTAGAATAGAACAAGGCTTGCTGAATAGATCTTGGAACCTCAACAGAGTCAAGAGAAGTAAAGAAAATAAAGCAAGAATTGAAAGATAATTGATTATAATTAACATAGGAGGAAATGTGATAGACACATTAATCGTTATCACTTCGAAGAGCAATCAGTAAACTGAGTAGGATACTGGCATCGGACTAAAATCAGGGTAACGAGATCTTCTCAAGCAAACATTAGTGATAGGTGGTTTAGGCTGAGGCACTGGAGGTGTAGCTGGAGCAAGATCTGAACTTCTGTTCTAGTATATTAAAAACTCATCAAAATTTTGTAAAAAATTAAACATCAATGAGTTACAAAAAATGGGTTTTATTCATGAATCATCAAAAATCATGTACCTGTTTAAGAGTGGGGACAACATTGATACCCTTTATGCAGTCGAGAATATTCTAGAAAGGCACATCTTAATGATGTAGGGTGTAATTTAGAAATTTGTAGATGATTATCATGAATGAAACAAGTACACCCAAATATATGATGGTTCAATAGGCAAGAGAGATTTACGGCCCATTTGGGGCAGCTTTTTTTGGCGCAGTGCGTTTTGAAAACACAATTGGGTATGTTTGGAAATAGTGGCGCGGTGGCATTCCTAAATAATCTATCTTAAAACGCGGTCGCAGGCCTGCGTTTCTTCGCGGAGATATTACCCCGCTCGCCCATGACTCCCTCTCTTGCGTTTCTTCTGCCTCTCTCGAGACTGTGGGTCCCTCTCTTGCATTTATTTTGCCCTAGCTACTACTCTCGATCGCTTTCACAAAGTTCTTACCACGCTGCCTAGGTATCTCTCTCATTTTTTTCTAGCATCTCTCTCTGGTGGCAACTTGCCTTTCTCTTCTCTCTTTTCCCTCTGATCTTTGGTTATTGTGCACTGTATGTAATTCATGGCTCATCTTTGGTTATTGTGCATCGTACATAAGCATCGAAAAACCGAACCAAGAAGTAAGGAAATAAAAGAACAAAAATGAGGTGAGAGAGAGGAGACACTGATCCATCTAAAACAACGAAAAAGAAGACTGGATCAGCTCGACCCAGGAAAAGTAGGACCCGAGGTCTTTCCTGACAAACATAAGACACTCTCTCGCGCTGATTCTCCAAATAGGGCCCGGGGTCTTTCCTGACAAACATAAAACCATCCCTTCGCGCTGATTCTCCAAACCCCAATGACGTGGGACTAATCAAATCGACCGAATACTCTTCCAAAATGAGATTTAAATTTTTCCAAACTTCGAAGAGAAAATAAACGCTGGAAAAACACCGTCAATATTTCCAAATTCGTATTAAGTCCGAAATTCTTCCAACTTGATCCATAACTTCATATATTAAATAAGCACAGAGATCCTCCTACCAAACCACATAAATGCTCACGACCAGGGTCATCACAAAGAGATGAACAGCAAGTAGGACTCACGGCCAGGGTCAGCAGAAAAGAAGAGACAGCCCACAAGGCTCTCGGCCAAGGCAAGGAACAGGGGTAAAAGAGGCTCACAATCAAAGCAGGGGACGACTACCAAAACTCACAGCCAAAGACAATCCAAGGCACAAACAAAGCCCACGGCTACAACAACCCAGGATACAAACAAAGCCCACAGCCACAGCAACCCAAGACACAAAGAGGCTCACGACCACAGTAACCCAAGGCACAAAGAGGCTCACGGCCTGGGTCAGCAGAAAAGAGGAAACAGCCCACAAAGCTCTCGGCCAAGGCAGGGAACAAGGACAAAAGAGGCTCATAATTAAAGTAGGGGACAACTGCCAAGACCCACAACCAAAGGCAATCCAAAGCACGAGCAAGGCTCACAATTGAGGCACACCCAAATCAATTTTTTTTATGAGTTTTGATATACATAGGAGAGTACAAAACATCACTGATCATTCAAAGTAACAAGCTCGATCCATCCATAATCATGCAGGTGACTTAAACTCAACAGGAGGGGGGGAAGTTAAGCTCAAGAAACTCCAATTGGCCTCGCGGGTAGTAATAGGAACCAAAGTTAGCAAACCACACCCAAACAGCCTCTCGGGTAGGGGCAAGACAGAGCAAACCGAACCCTGCAGAACCAGAAACCAAACACAGCCCCCCCACTAGAACTGGACCAAGCTCAGCAAGAACAAAACGAACCCACACAGCCCATACCAAGCCAAACCGAGCCTAGCAAGGCTGGACAAAATGAAAACAGCTCCCCACTAGAGCTAAACCAAGCTCAGCAAGAGATAAAGCCAAAAACCGAACCCATCAAGGCACCAAAGCCAAATCCAACCTGCAACTGGGTCGAACCGAGCTCAATCGAGAAACAGAGCCAAAGCTAAGTTCCCTAACAGGAAACAAAACTCCAGCCAAACCAACCAGGAATCAAGCTAAAGCCAATCTCCAACTAGAAATGAAACCAAAGCCAGCCACTTAAAGCCCAAAATCGAGCTCCACAACACTCAAGTCAATCCAAGCTTAGCAGGGAAAGCCAAATCACACCCAAAGATCTGCAATGGACCTCACGGGTAAGGAGTAGGAACCAAAGCCAGCAAAGCCCCCTCCCCTATAATCATTCCTCGGGTAAAGGCTGTACAAAGCAACACAGCCCTCAATCAAAGCCAAACCGGGCCCCACAAAAGCCCAAAGCCAAAACCGAGCTCAACAAGGCTAAAACAAGCAAACACAGCCCCTACCTTAGAGCCAAGCTGAGCTCAATCAAAACCAAAGCTAAAGCCAGCCCCAAACCAGAGCCAAACCGAGCTCGAACAAAACCCAGGAGCCATTTAAAACCCAAAATAGAGCCTAACAATATCAAAATTGAAACTTCCATAAAGCATTAGACTTCCCATCATTTCAAATCCAAAACCGTGACATCAAATCAAGCCAAAACCGAGCTCAACAAAAACCAAAGCCAAAGCCGAGCTCCCAACAGAAACAAGGAGCCAAAATTGAGCTCAACGAAAACCCAAAAGCCAAGGTCGGAGCTCAACGATATTAAAACAAGTCCAAGCCTTGATATAATCGAGCCATACCACATTAAAGCTCTAGCCATTTTAAGCTCAAGGAACGACCTGCATGTCTAAACATTTTAAGCATGAAATAGTTCCAACAGATATTTAAACAGGGGTGATGCCGCATGAAGAGTTAAGCCAAGCTCTCCAAACAAGATACAAAGCTTTCCCAAACTAAATAAATTCTCTTATAACATATATTTCAAGCCAGGGAAACCCACAGAAAGCCCAAGCCGAGCCCCCACATGCTTGCAAGAGGAGCAAAAATCATTTCAAGAAAACATATTTCAAGCTTCCTATAAGAGAGTTATGTCACTGCCTCATCCCAGACAAGTAAAAGAAACAAAATTAGCATGCTGTATCCATCCAACAGAAACAGGCTCAAAGCCTCGGTCAAGAGGAAACCGAAGAGCAGCAAGGCACCACAGAGAGGGGAGAAAGAAAAGTACCTCAGGAATGCTAAAGCAAAGCAGCACAGGAAACCAACTCAAGGAAAAGAATGCTTCTCCTCCAAATTTCCTTTCTCCTCCTATAGCTAAATTCTCAACAACCTTCACAAAAACATCCAGGAACTCTCCTTATAGGCAGGGAATAGAGAAGAAGAGAGAAGAAAGCCACACTAATGTCCACGGCACTCGAATTGGGACCAAAGCCAAAAGAGTTTCTTCCCTGCCTACAGAAGACGAAGCCAACAGCGCTTCTCGGACCGAGCGGCCGAAGCCAGTGGCAAAGAGAGAAATATCGGGAAGAGGAGAAGAAGAATGCTACTCTAGTGTACCAGGGAACAAGTTTCCCAGAGTCAAGATGCCGAGAGAGGAAAATCCACTGCTCGAGGGACTGGCGCGGCATCGGGAAGGAAGGCCGCGGGCAGAAGAAGAACAGGGAAGGACGAACGAGGTCAACGCTTCCCTCGCGTGGAGGAGGAAGAGCTCGCACGGCTCGAGACCGAGAAAGGGGAAGGGCCAGACGCGCGAATGGGAGAGCTGCGGGAGACAGGGCTCGAGCGTAGGGGAGACAGCTAGGGTTTAAAGGGGAAAGAAACGTTAAGTAATATATATATATATAAATATATATATTAAGTGTATATATNATCGACAATCGGGTCAAAACGCGTCAAAATTCAAATTTCACCAAATATTGGCCCGCGATTGATCGTCACAAGTGGTTTACTTGAGCATTCGACAAATAACAGCGGAGGCAATGGTAATTGCGGCGATCGGACACGTCGACTCTCCGAATTGCGANATCGTCGACAATCAGGTCAAAACGCCGTCGGAATTCAAATTTCACCAAATATTGGCCCGCGATTGATCGTCACAAGTGGTTTACTCGAGCATTCGACAAATAACAGCGGAGGCAATGAGAATTGCGGCGATCGGACACGTCGACTCTCCGAATTGCGAAGCTGGTGCTCGCAGGAGTGCGAATTGTGCAGAAGACCAACACCCTAAGGCTCGGAAAGGCCCTATAGGAATTCATTTTGGGTTTCCTCATGTCGGTTTCATCCTTCTAAGTGTTAGAAGTCGANATAGGAATCTATTTTGGGTTTCCTCATGTCGGTTTCATCCTTTTAAGTGTTAGAAGTTGATACCGCACACGCGAAACTCCAAAAGAGGACGGAAATAGGTCGAACTAAAAAACGAGGCGGGCACCACTTCTAAGGTTCTAAGATAGTCGCAGGAAGACCCCTAAGGCTAGATCCTCGAGGTGGGCACCACTTCCAATGTTCTAAGATAGTCGCAGGAAGACCCCTAAGGCTAGATCCTAACTCCTAAAGAAATACTAGACCTCACGAAAATGAGGTTAACAGTTGGCTATCCATTGTAATAAGGGTATCTCAAGCCCTATTATGGTACAAGATACAACATAACTGATTTTGACTGAGCCAACAATGTCGTGCGAGGTAGGATAAATATTTTTCAACAAAAGAAATTCATCCTTACGCGATGCTATGGAGAGGACTTTTAGTGTTTGAAAGAAGAAATGAGTTATACTTTGCGATATGCTATCATACCTGTTTCCCAAACAGGTGTAGATTGTGATTGTCACGATAACTTGTCATAATTATATTCGACGACATTCTTTCCACAACAACATCGACTTTGATAGGATGGACGAGAATCATGAACATGTCCCTGTCGAGACATGAGTATCGTCTTAGACATTCTTTGTCACAAACCAAAAATGATATTCCCAAGACTTGTATTGAATACGGGGAAGGTGCAAGCGAGATAACAAAATTGAGAGAACAAATTACGAATTGCGATAATTGGAGGGTAATTTGAGTTTTTATCATATTATTAAATGTAATCGTTGAAGAGATTCACTGTTTATTGTATCAGTATTTTATACAGTTATATTTATTTATGTTTTTTGTGTATTTGATATTGATTGTTTAGTTTTTTATGCAAGTTGTAAGTGTCTTGTTTCCTTTTACATTTCTTTTATTTTTCTTTTGGTAGGTTTTAGAGGTGTATGATGACATGTTTGACTTAATGGGTTATTCTAGATGATATGTTTGTCGCTATTGGTTGGTGTCACATATGAAATCCTAATGAATACAACTAAGTTTGTCTTTTTTTCAGTGCTATGGTTTTTTAGGTTCCTCTGGATGATTTTTTTTGGTTATATACATTTGTAACACACAGGAGATTGGTTCTACGTGGGTTAAAGATAACCAAGAATCTCTTTTTGGTAAGGTCTGCTGTGTTCTTGTAGTGACAAATTTGTTGGTTTAAATACTGAGTTCTTTGAGACCTCACAACTGCATAAAATTATAATTAATTACTCATGATAATTTTTAGTTGTGCTATGTAATGAGATGTTTTTTTAAGCATTTATGAAAGTTAAGTTCGAGGATTTCTGGTACTTCTCGAGGATTGCGCTGATATTGTGGACTTTAAAGTTTCTTACTAACTTCACGTTAGTCATATTGCTACGGGAGACGATTTTACAGATTTTCTCGGAGAATCACAAAAAACTGTGACTTTTTTAAATGGACAAATAGGTTGGAAGATTCTATCTTCGAGAGTGATCGAGCATGGAGAGTATTTATGGAGGACGACTTAGCTCGTAAAATATGCCATTTGTATTTTTAAAAATACTATCAGCATATTATTAATTATTATTTTAATAGTCTTTTTCTTAATTTTAATAATCATGCGACTCACTATTAAGTGAGGTGTCTATCTTTATTTTGAAATGTTATGCACAAGTTTTTTGCTTTTAATGCATAAAATGTGTTGATATGAACAGTTCTGTTGCAAATAACATTACTATATAGAGACAGAATGATTATTTGTTTAGAAACAACTGCAACATTGCTGTTTTTGAATTGCAAAAAAAAAAAAAAAACAAACTGACAGTCAGTATATCCGCTGCAGCTTTTGCGCTAGGATGTTGCTGCGTAGCAGTTTATTATTAAGCTCTAGCTGCCCCAAGTAGACCCTCAGTTGAAAAAAAAATTGGTGGGGTGTCTGGTTCTGTAAAACAGTAGAAGATATCCGATTCTTAGCCACATTTGTTTGAAACAAAAGAGTTCTAGTTGTCTCAAGAAGATGTCTATTTTTTTTTTTTGCTATTCCCTTTTGGGATGAAATATCGATACAAGATGGCCGGTGAAGCATCCCATTTTGTGTCATATACTTTTGAAAGGTGTAGAATTTTTTTTGGTAGTCACCTCTCAAAATTTCAACCGAAATATTGAATTGAGTTTTAATTTTGACAAAAAAAAATTGAAAATGTGATAGTAACTCAGTACGACATTTTGTAAAATAAAGCCAAGTCATACAAGAAGGCTATCCACAAAAGGGACGAAGAATCGAAATCCATTAGTTAAAATAGGACATTGTCCCCACACATCAAAGTGAACCAACTCAAACTTATGCATGACTCTTTATTAACAATGAGGACATAAAACAAATGGTGGTATTTTGCTAACTGACACGACTTATAATTCAAAGATGATAACTGCTGAAATTAAGGGTATAAATTTTCAACATTCATATTAATGGATATCCTATTCGATAATGAATCTAAAAAAGAGAAGATGTTGGAATAGGCTATGGGCCGAGTTATCTAATTATCGAAAATGTATAGCCCCTCAATCCTTATATACTACCAATAATTTTCTTCATAAGGTCTTGAAATAGACAATGATCAGAAAAGATAGAATATAACAATTAAGAATACGTGTAATTTTGCTAAAATAAATAAAATCAAAAGCAAAATAAGGTAAAATAGAACATAAGATTGAGGCAATATGGGTGTATTATTTATGGTGTTAGAATTAAAAATATTATAGGTAGATCCATCTGCTAGAGTGACAGAAAAAATGTCATTATGAAAGATTAAAAAGAGGTTTGGATTGCTTGTCATGTGAACTGTAGCACTGGAATTCATGGCCCATTGTGGGAAATGAAAGAAGAAAAATATCATTATTACCTAACTGGGCAGTGATAGATGTGGATTTCTTCAATGCTTCCTAAAATTTGAAGAACTTGGCATATTCATTTGCAGAGATCATAGTACTCTGACTAGGAGATGTCTCAATAGTAGTTACAATGTGAGTTGATTATGATTTGGAATTCTTATGGCTCTTTTTGAGAAACATCTGACATGTTCTATTCATGATACTAATATCGTGCCACCCTCGATCCTTGTTTTTTAGAATTCAGAGTTCTACTTCTGTAACTGTCTCGAGACTGAGATTTACTTATGGCTGTATTTTGATGACTAGCAAGAGCACTAGGTTGTTGATAGATGAAGTCTGAGAAATCAGGATTGGACGCAATATTCTAGTATTTTTTCTCCTATAAAATACAAACGCTAATTTCTTCATTTAATCTTTATTACATTTTCAACGAGTAATATGATCAGATTGATCAAGTTCGATATATTATGTATCTATATCAAAAGCTGAGTATCCACTCTCCATTCATAATAATTTGACAGTCTCAGCTGGAGGATTATCAATGAGGTAACTCTCTTGAGAAATACTCTTCAAATTATCTCATAGTTTTATTTCAGTAAAAATTATTAATTTTAATTAACTTTTCATTCATAATTTTAGACATTGATGAAACCAAACTTGTCACAATATGTTTATATTCTCTAGCCATATCGATGTCATTTAGTACTAAAGGACGATTTGCCTAAACGCTCTGACACAATTAACTCCCCGACCCACTGTTCAACGATCTCCAAATAAAAAAAAATATTGTTCCCAACAATCGAAGAAAATAGATGTAGACCAAACATACATAAAGTAGAGCACAAATCCGACGACGTCGATCGAGTAGAAGATGACTTTGTCAGTGCCCCAATCTCATCGATGCAGAGAGGGCAGACAAACCAGACAAAATCGAAAGTGAAGTTGATGCATATGGCACTATTCAACGCAGAGGAACAATCACACGAAGCAGACCACGCCTTTATAGAAATCGAAGTAGTAGACCTACTCTTAAGGATGCAGACGACGCCGTCGTAGGAAGCAGTTGAAGACGTCGACCTAAGTAGGCAAAGATGTCGACCTAAGTAGGCAAAGATGTCGACCTAAGTAGGCAAAGATGTCGACCTAAGTAGACGAAAATGTCGAACTGAGTAGGTGAAAACGTCGACAATTTCATTGCTGGAAGTTGATTACCACTTCTTAGGAAGCAAACAAAGCTGTCGATGAAGCCAAAAAAGCCAAAAGGAGACGACACACATGACATAAGCGAAGGCAAAGATGAGCAATTCAACAAAGCCCTGATACCATGTAATGGAAAGGACTTCCTTCTTATTCCCATTAAAGACATGTTACGTATAGATATATACACTACCAATTTTTATAGATTAGGAATATTTTTGATAGAGCAATGATCTTGTATTTAGATCTCTTCTAATTAGGTTTCTTATGATCAAACTTATTAATGTACAAGTTTTCTAATATATTACTTTCCATTACACAAATTCTTTAAAAATGGGCTTTAAGAACAATAGATAAAGGAATGTCTTGCGGCCATTTATCTTTCCAAAATCAAATGGAGTTGATGTTATTAACATTTCAAGAATTGTTAAGTAAGAAGAATTGAATTATTCTTCTAAACCTTCATGGAGCTAGAACACACTGTAATGTTATTTTTAAAAAATTCAAAAGATCTAGTCTTCAAATATCTTTCCTTGATAATTTTATAAAAATAATAAGAATCTACATTATTGATAGATTTCTAAACCCATTTCAAATGAAGAGAGATGTTGAATCATATCATATTATGTCACGACCCATCCTAGGGTTCAAAATTTTGAAAGTTGGAATAGACGGTCGGATAGTGAAAATCAAATTTAAATATTCATTCTATATACAAAGTAAAAAAAGAGGCACTAGTGATTTAAAATTTAATCGAACAAATAAGAAATTTACCTTTCTACTTGCTGATCTCACCTTTTGTTCACTCTCTTCTAGTACTCATGTTTTATTCCAAAGTTTAAATCTGATAATTGTTAAACAATATAATGAGTTATCCAAGATAACCCGATGAAATAATTACACTCCAAAATTGCAGTAACCCTAAGAAGAAAANTTCTCACCTTTTGTTCACTCTCTTCTAGTACTCATGTTTTATTCCAAAGTTTAAATCTGAAAATTGTTAAACTATATAATGAGTTATCCAAGATAACCCGATGAAATAATTACACTCCAAAATTGCAGTAACCCTAAGAAGAAAAGACAATACATATGTTGAGTTTTTCTAATATATTCTAGAAAATCATATAATAATATAAATCTTGTATACATGACATTTTCTAAGAGAAGAAATATAAAAATTTAATATGCATTAATTTTTACTTTACTTTGCAAGATTTAAACTTTTTTTTTAATTTACATCTTATACTTAACTTGTGCATCTATCTCGAGAGCACCATTTAAAGATTACCTAACTCACCTCTGGTCGATACATACCCAGTTGTCACAGCAGGGTATAAACCAAGTCTACTATTATCGGAGGTGGAATGCTAACTCTGACGGATATCCTCTTGTCGGCAAAACAGTTCGTGTTTTAATGTTCATGATTATCTGGGTCGCAGAAAAATATCTACGCACACGAGTACATTGACGTCCCTAACCATTATCATAAGGGGGTGAATTCCTCTTAGCATGCATCTACAATCCTTCATGTATACAATATTCTTCTTTCATTCTTAAAAGAATTCATTATTTTCTTATGAGACGCTTATTATTTTTATAATCTAAAGATCATGTAAAAAAGTAATGTCTTTTAGAAAAATCATTGTGCAATCATTCATGCAGAAATGTTAACATGTATGTTTCATACATAATAATATAAAAATCATATGTAATCTATGTCTCACTCATATAAGCATAAATATGACAAATGAAATCAATAATTTATTCAGAAGTAAAAAAATATAACTTTGATTTAGAAATATAATTATTTACTGTAACTTTGCTTTTCTATTTATCCTTGAAATTTTATTTTCTTGTTGTAATACCTAACATCATTATATTTTTATATAATTAATACATATTAAAGAATTACTTCCAATCATCACAACCAATAATTTATTACGCTCTAAACTTGAGGTGTTTATTTATTTTTTAAAGAAAAATTCAAAATTAGAGTTCACCTATCCGACTTCTTTTTTTCTTCTACCAAATCGACGATTCCCTTCAATTCTTTTAATCAACTTACTTGATTATGGTTGATAAAAATTTTGAATATTAACAACTATTAAGTTAACATTAAATTGATTATAAATAAAATTTAAATAAGACTAACCTTATTATTTTTTTTTCTCCTCCAACGCCTTTACGATCCTACTCCAAGTACTTTAGGATTAAATGTTCTTTGATCTTAATTGCTGTTATAAAATAATGTAATATAATATTAATATGTTAATTACATCAAATTTAACTTAAATAAAGTAAACTTTAACTTCAATTAACTTATACATTTTCCCGTCGAGGTGATCCACTCCTCAATCTCAAATTCAAATATTTCTTTCTTAAATTTTTTTTGATTTCGATTAGCATAAATTCATATTAAATCGCTAAGTGTATATATATCAATTAAATGTATACAAATATCTTGAATAAGAAAACCCTTATTTTACCTTACTTTGCTTGGTTCGACCTCCCTTATCCCACATGCGATCCTTTCCTGTACCCAAAGCCTCTTTCCCCACTGCTAATCGGCTTGGTTTGGATCTCCAGCACGCGGCTCTCATCTTCTCCCGGAACCACTCGTACATGGCAAAGCCGCTCTATCCCTCACATGCAATTCATCCCATTCTCTTCTTTCTCTTTGCATATAGTGGCTCCCCCATACACAACTTCACTTTTACGGGAAGCGACAATGCTCTCTAGGCCTCAACTTTGGCTCTACAATGTCGCCACTCCCACACTAGAGTCGAACCCTCATCTTCTTCACTCCCCATTGCTTTGACACTCGCGAGTTCAATTGACAGTATCGTTGTCTTCACTTGATAATTGCGATGCTCAGTCGAGTTCATCTAGAAAAGCTCTCTAACCTCTTCTTTTTCTCGATCTCCTCTTGCTCACGGAAGCACTTATTTTGCATCTTCACTCCTCGTCTTTCTTATTAGAGTGTTATTCGAATGTTTGTAATGGTAGCGTTACCAAAGAATCAAACCGAACATTACATATTAGCGGTTTCTACATACATAGCACTGAAAATTTACATATTAACATATTTCACCCAAAGTTCTATATTATAAAAAAGTACTTTTTCTAAGCTTTGTTATAGATCTGCTGTGGAATTCCATCGTAGGCTCCTGCTCTGGCGAGATGCTCTCGGCAACAACCTTCTCTTTCACTGAGATTCCCAAGATGCCCTCCTAGGATCACCTAAATAAAAAGGAAAGATTTTGGATGAAATTATATTATCCAACAAGAGAGTAGAGATGAGAGTTAAAAGTCCAGAAATAGCCATAATGAAGAACTGGGGCTGCGAAGATTTGGAAATGAAGAAATAATGCCAAACCCACGCTTCTCCACCTACGTATTCCTCTCTCCCTCATGCCAAACAACCGACTTATCTATTTTTTTTTCTGGTTTCTCTCGCAATTCCTCTCCATCTTTCAGCCTCTCACAAAACCTCATGCAACAACTCCCCTACCATTCCTCCATCTAGTCACTCCTCTTGAGCCAAAGCCACAAGAAACATCCCCCATGCTCTCTCATCTGAATTGAAGAACCCATTTCCTTCGCAACTGCTGCTACTCCTTTCCCGGAACCCATCTACTCCAACTCGTCTTCCTTTACCTCCACGACATTGCTCTGACCGATCACCACCTTGCTGTTGAGACAATCTCTGTGGAGCAAGAGCCCCCGATGGAGTTCCCCAACGGAATACTTAACTGAACTTAGAAACAAATACTTTTTTTTGGGTAAATATAGAAGTTTGGATGTGAAATATGTTACTAAGTAAGTTTTGAGTGCTATGTTTGTAAAATCCCCTATATATTAAGCATGTTAAAACCACTAAATTTATTAGTTTTGCAAATTTTTCCTTTAAGAAGACAAATCCCATCATCATTAAAATGCTTCTTGATCGAGTCTTTTTTTTATAAATCTTGAAATATAAAAGAGAAGTTGCAAAGAGGAAGAGTATTGATTGAGTCACTTGTTTTGCTCCTTCGCCTCTTTTTTACACGCGGGTCGCGTGTGCTCCTTCCCTGCATGCACTCTTAGTGCTTTGAAGGATCGCCTCCATCCCCCGCACACAAGCAGCCATCGAGCAACCTCCTCTCTTCTCCTTTGCACAAGACCACAACCCTTCCTCCTCTTGCTGCACAGACGCATAGGTCAACGAGGCTACCTACCTTCGGGGCACCTTTTTCCTCCTCTTTTTCTTCTTCTTCGCTTTAGGTCACCCGCACACAGAACTTCGGCGTCATCGTTCTTTCTCCTAAGCACACATGCTCCCTTCTTCCCTTGCCCTAGACACACACAAATACTCTTGGGTTTGAAACATTCCCCCTCCCTTTCTACTTCTCTTTATATCTTCTATCTGATACAAAACCATCAATACGGTTTTCACTCAAACTTGCCAGTCAAATTTCATTTTTTTTATATAGTTGTTAAACTTGAGTTATTCTTATTCTTTGTTGTGTGAAATCCCATTTTTAACTGGCCAAGTTTTGATAGTTTCTTTGCTCATAATTCGGCTTATTTGCTGACATTTATTATTATAGGTTATACTTGGGCAATTGCCATGTGTTTACGTCTTTGTGGGACAATGCAGGTACTTTCTCTTAGAAGTTGAAGGTGAGAAGGTCCAGGAACAAACAGGTGTTGTAAGAACGAATTGCATTGATTGTTTAGACAGGACAAATGTTACACAGGTAAACTGAATGGTTGTGTGTTAAATTGCTGCACGTATATTATAAATGATTATACTTTTTTGCTTTGTTTTCTTTTATTGCTCGTATTGATGAAATTTTCACTCATTAATGTATTTGACTACTATGGAGCATTGATAGCTAAGGTAAAAATATAAGATTATTTTTTTATATGTTAGATGTTCAT
>JXCR01082343.1:776423-812374 GCA_002079205.1 Phalaenopsis hybrid cultivar
TTGCATGCTATTTGTACAAAGTATCACTCCTAATAGATGAGTTTGGAATTTGCTTAAATGCAACGTTAGAGAAATGAAGAGATTAATAAAATGTATGCTTGTAACTATTGCAGCAGGTACATATTATATTGCATTTTAGATTCATCATAAAGACGGGAAATGATGGAATCTTTGGTGATGATATTTTTAACGGCACAATGTAGACGTATAATACTTGCATAGCTTCTGGCTTAGGCTAAGAAAAATTTGGGAATATTACATACATAACCACACAATTCTTATGTATTAACCTATCATTGAGGCCTTCATCTATCAACAAACTTATACTCACTGTCCCCAGCTACTCTTTTTATCCTTGCAAACCGCATCTAATATCTCCACCAACTCTGTTTCCTTCCTCAATCCAAAAACCACCTTAACTGCTTTTATCATCGTCTTTACCGACCACCCTGTCTAATTGCCACCTTTACGAGCACCTTAACAGCCATTGTTAAGAGCTCACCCATGTTCTTCGTCCTTGACCACCATAGCTGACCACCCCTCTCCCTTTTTCTATGACTTTTCCTCTCTCTTAAAAAAAGGAAAATAAAAGAGAAAAAAAGAAGACAAATAAAAACAAGAAAAGTAAAGAAAAAGAAAGGAAGAATGAAAAGAAGGAAAAATTATGTATTCTTGCTCTCACAAATTTTCACTTGTTGTGGTTGACTCTGCACAGGAATGTATAAAAATTTTGACCACAAAAATTCCTAAAATCTTGATTGTAATGTGTTTGACACAACTAGCGTGAGTGCCGCTTGTAATGCAATGGGCAAGCTTATGCGCACATTTGCTATCACGACATATAAATTCAAATTTAAGTACTCCTTTGTGTCATTCAACTGGGGGAGGGCGGGGGGAATTCATTCTACACATTTATGCATGCATATTAGGATCCATGCACATTTTTTTTATGGTAGGATAGAAACCATAACCTTGGTGTTCTACAACAGCAACCATGCGTGATTTTTGTAGCGCACTGAGTATCTCAGACACCAAGTTGTTGACTTGTGTGGTGGAATGTCAAGAGATTACCAAAATTTTAAATAAAAGAATTTGCATAGGACAAGTGCAAGGCTAAAATTATGTGGACTCCTAGACTTGAAGTGACGACTAAAAGAAGAAAGAATCAATTTTTATTTTTTTTAAATTGAACACTTTAAATAAAAATACAATACTTATCATTTTACAAAACAAATGTACATGAAAGAATTTATAGTGCTCAACAAATTGCGAGCACAAACAAAATCTCATTTAACATTCAGACTTGGTGAAATGAGGACTCAATGTAGGCATGAAGCGGGGTGTCCATGCCTCAAAAGTGGCAAATGCTACGATCTTAGCCTTGGACTGGTTTGGTCCATGCAAAGGAGAGATCGACCAGTCCTTCGAAGCATGGTTTTTTCTCTTTTTTGCAGCTGGGTTGATTACTTTTTACCTTGAGTCCTTAAATACGTTATTTTTGTATTTTAGGGCAATTTTTTATTTTGTTTATATTAGGACAAACACTGCCCTCCCTTTTTTTGCCTTCTAGGGCTATATCCGAGGACGAGTGGTGCTTCGACTGTATTTTGCTCCGAGGTTGTGAATTATATCCGATTCCACCCCCGATCCATTCTTTGCTGCCGCAACTCCTTCCCCACTGCAACCACTCAAGAATAGTCTCTCCCATTGTGTCCCTCCAGTCATCCACCTTCTTGCCGTCTCCCTTTCACCTTCTGGCCTTGTTGCCGCTCCAACCTTCCCATTTCTAGTCGCTTCCCACCTCTCCACTATCCCAACCTGTTGTCCCTTCCTGCCAACCCTTCTCGCTGCTGTCATTCCGAGGGCAACCCGCATTTTGCCTTTATGCAGTCCAATCCTTCCATAATTTTTGCCCTCATCTAAACATCAACCCATCACCATCATTGTGTTGATGTTGCCTCACACCAGCACTCCATATCTTCATTTCAGTAGTATCCATCCTTTCCCACCTCCGTAACCGATCACCACCACCCGGACCTAACCTGAGTTTTAGTTTGTGTTGTGTCTGTTGTTTTCTCCTTTCAAGTTCCTATTGGGTTTTGCAATTATATTAATTGTTTGTGTTAAGAAAATAAAAAAATGAAGTGCCTGTTAGAGGATACATAGATGAAGTGCCTATTAGAGGATGCATAGATGAAGTGCCTTAAGAAGATACAAAAATGAAGTGCATGTTAGAGGATACAGAGATGAAGTACCTATTGGATGATACAAAGATGAAGTGCCTGTTGGAAGATACAGAGAACGAGAGTGAAAGTGAGCATACCAGATTTTGAGGGGAGGATGAGTTTGAATGACTTCATAGAGTGGCAGCAGACTGTCGAGCGTCTTTGAATATAAAGATGTGTTAGATGATTGAAAATTGGTGTTTTCTTCTATCAAGCTAAATAAGGGCGCTCTGATGTGGTGGGAGAACTTGAAGGAGATAAATAGAAATGGACATAACAAGATTATGTTTGGAAGATGTTGAAGAGAGAGTTGCAGCGGCAGTACCCATCCTCACACTACCTTCATAACCTTTTCTTGAGCCTCCACGACATACAAAAGAGGGACTTATCAATGGAGGAGTACACAACAAAGTTTATGCATCTTAAGCTGAAATGTGATATGATGGGGCCAAAAGAGCACATAATAGCCATATACTTGGGATGCCAGAAATCCCCTAGCGACAACATGGTGAGAAGAAGCCTGAGAATTACAACACCCACAATACATTACCAACCAGAAAATATTTCAAATGCCATTATTTTGGACACATCGCTTTCAGTTGCCCATCAAGCCAAGTTGCATTCTTCACCAAGTTGGGTGTAGTGTATGAAATGATCGATGAAGAGACAGCTGAAGAATAGGCTGAGGCGTATCAAGTTTCACCATATGAGGGCGAGATACTAGTTATTCGACGAGGATGAACTAAGGCTACGAGGGATCAACAGTCGCTTTGCCATGACATATTCTACACCTGTTGCACTGTGAAGGGAATAGTATGTAGTCTCATCTTTGATTGAGGGAGCAACAAGAATGTGGTGCTGACACAAATGGAAGACAAGTTAAGCCTCACGACTCAAAGGCACTCCTAGTCGTACTCCCTCACGTATTGAATAAGAAAAACAAAGTCAACATTGACAGTAGATGTCTTGTGGAGTTCTCGATTGGGAATTAGCTGCAGGATCAGGTTTGGTGCGGCGCAATACTCATGGATGTCTGTCACCTTCTGCTCGGAGACTGTAGTAGTTTGATCACCAAACTCGGTATGTTGAGTTAAGGAACATCTACTTTTCACCAAAGATGGCAAATGCATATTCCTACTTTATGCGGAATCTGAGATTATAGTTGCCCTTACCAGCAGATAAGCTCCACTAGGATCCGTTTTAGAGGTGACAGGGGATAGCAAGACAGAAGAGTAGGTTTTAGACACAAGATAATTACTGTAGATATATTCTTAAGACATCATGCTTGATAACTTATCACTATGACCGGCACCGTTTTGCGAGTTTTAGGCTGCCCTCACTTCAGATCAGGTTGAACAAACCTTAAATTAGTTTGGGAGTATTCAATAGAATATACATGACACAGAGTTTTAGTTTAGTTCATCAGTGTGCTCCTAGAAGGTTGGATCAATATGGATATATGCTTGCAATTGGAGGAAGATCCTCAAGTATTTTGGGGGATAGTGCAATTGTTTGTGGGATCTAGGTGATTCCTGAGCTCGTTTC
Source organism: Phalaenopsis hybrid cultivar (assembly GCA_002079205.1). Classification (NCBI taxonomy): domain Eukaryota; kingdom Viridiplantae; phylum Streptophyta; class Magnoliopsida; order Asparagales; family Orchidaceae; genus Phalaenopsis; species Phalaenopsis hybrid cultivar. The sequence continues at coordinate 780,194 of JXCR01082343.1, forward strand.
AGTTTATGTGTTGTGTCTATTGTTTTTCCCCTCAAGTATATTTCTAATAACCACCTGTTGGTTTCTAAAGTAATAATATTTGTTTTCTTATTGTTATTTAGGTTAATTCTAGTATCAAGGCAAAATAACATTGCTTTGAATGTGTAATAAGAATCTAAATTACAAAAAAAGTTATCACCAAATCTACAATTCATGTGTATAAGCATACGGAAAGCCAACATTAAAAAATTCAAAATGAAATATTGCATGCATTATAATGATAAAAAATTTGTACAAATCAAGTAATTTTAGGTTTTAATTGAGTTTTACGAGGAAATCTTCAACTAAGTTATAACATTTCAAAATTGACATTGGTATTTTGAAAATTATGCAAATATATTGGGTATGTGCATCGATAAAGTGCAAGTGTATTATGTAAGTCCACAAAAATGTGTACGATTATGCCATGTAAATGCGCTAAAACTGCGCAAATGCACATGACCATATTAAATATTGTTCATACAGATCAAAAGGCATGCATGCCTTTTAAAGAGCTATTAACTTGTCAAAATTAATATGCTTGCATGCGGCTCTACTAACGAGCTAAATATTTCAATATAAAGTCACTAACTCAAAATGAATTCAAATTCATTTACTCCAAATAGCTTGTAAATATTTTGAAAGATAAATTAATATTTTGAAAAATTCAAAGTTTTTTTTAATGGTTAAACTTAAATCCATCAAGCCTTATTTGCTCTCTAGTTGGTTCCCATGCTTGTAGTGCATGGTTGTAAGTAGCGTAAAAAAGTCGAATCGAGCTCGAGCCACCCTCGACTTAGAGTATGTTTATTTGGGATTTTCCGGCGTCTTTCAAAACCGATTTTACGAATTGGGCGTTTGATTCATGCTTTCATATGCATCACGTTGTAACCCGCGGTGGTTTTTCTTCTTCCTCGCGACCTCAAGCCTTATCCCGCGTCCTATGTTCTGCGTATGTTTTTCTTCTCCATTTACTATTTTACCCATCGAGTTTAGGGTTGGGGGCGGGTAGCTGAAATGGTTTTACTCTTGATGCTTGATCTTGGTTGAACTCTGCCTATAAGATGAAGTGTTCACTTATTGACATTGCTATAACTGGTGAAGTCTCAAGAACACATCCTGCTCTTAATGTGAAGGTAGGTACTTGTGCTGCATCTTCCTTTTCATCTTAGTAGACCAAATAGTGACCGTCTTTTCTCTCGCGTTGTTGTAGGTGATTCAAGTTTTCCCACCACTGCAAACACTTTCTTTAACTTGATGGCAACTAGCTTTACTATTATGTCTGATGGAATATCCTTGTATTCAAATACCTGTCCACTATCTTGAGGCATTTGATGAATTAGTTCAAATCCTTGTGATAGTCAAAATTCGGTAAATTCACCTTTATTTTAAGATTGTTGCTTCTCTACTGATATTCTACGTTAAATCTTTGGGTTTGTACTTTATCACCAAAAATTGCCTGGTGGAAGGGATTCACCTCATTCTTTCTATTATAGGGTTACCAAAAATTCACAAATACCCAACTCAACCCCCACCCAAAACCCGACACCCTTGCTTATTTTTCAAATCAACCCCCTAAAATTTTTTCCCACTCGAGACCAAACCCATACACCCTCTTTCATCCCTTGACTTAAACTCTAACCACGTCACCGAGGAGACAATTGCCTGAAACCTGATTGGGAGGAAGTGTCACATTTACGCTTATGAGAAACCTGCAAAGAGATGTTGAAGAACTTTCTATGAAAAATATGTAGCGGTAAATTCTTCAACTACATAGGCTTGCCACTTTCGAGAGGAGACAATTTGGAAGATTCATCCGTAGACATAAAGGTGATTCGTTTGATCGAAATGATGATAAAACACAATCCCAATGATTTGGCATGGAATATAAGAGGAGCCAAGATCTTGAAATAATAGTGCATGTATTGGATTTTGACAGTCACAAGGATCCAGAAGAATTCATTGAGCGGCTCATGGCTGTGGAGCTGGTCTTTAAGTGCCAACACATCACATCGAATATAATGGCCATTCAAGTCGCCATTAAGTTAAAGAATGATGCATCTATATGCTGGGAGAATTTGAAGCTTCTTCAATAACGGGAAGAGAAAAATAAAATCTCTAATTGGCCCAAGATGAAATGAGAGATGCAGCTCAATTACCTTCCAATTCATTATAGATATGACATGTTCTTGAGACTTTATCAACTGCAACAGCAAGGTCTCTCAGTAGAGGAGTTTACAGTTGAGTTCGAGCAACTTTTATTGAATTGTGGGCTGGTGGAGTCTGAGAAGAATACTGTAGCTCGATATCTAATGGGGTTGAGATGGTCTATTGCCAATATGGTGCAGTTGCAACCTTATCAAACATTACATAATGTTCAGACTTTAGCCCTGAAGGTGAAGAGACAACATTGCCTATTGACCGCCATATCTTACAGGTAGAGTTCAACCCCTAGATAAAGTAGCAAGAGTACACTCAACGGAACACCGAAGCTGACCCTGCCTGAAGTGAATCTAGTTCAGAGTGGAGAATAGGTTAAGCCAACCAACATTCTCTAATCCACCTCAGCCAAAAATTACTTCAAGTACCACGGATTTGGGCGTACTGAACCAGATTGCCTAAAAAATAAATTGATCTCTTTCATTGAGAAGGGAGCAGCTGAAGAAATGGGCAAGGATATAGGAGAGGATGAAGACTTCAGTAAGGAGTCTCAATTGCGAGCTGACGAGAAAGAGACTTAAGCTGAGCCCATGAGCGTGAATCCTAATGGATTAATATTCGTGGTTCGAGAAAATAAGTTGCCAAATGAGCCGATGCCTGAAAAGTGGACACTCATGTAGAAAGAATTGCCAACATCATGACCGATTTTTTCCCTAATGGGTGGTTACCACTGAAAGTAATCCAGTGTGCCACATATTTCATTCCAGTGTTAATTCCTCCAAACATTTTATTTATCAGACATGCCCCATCGTGTACGAGTGAAAGAAGCCAATTACAGATTTAATGGCTCGAGATTTATATTATAAAAATTTATGTATATATCTAGCTCTAGCTTAGTTGTTGCCAAAAGAGGATGAATACTTATTCTATCAGAGTGTATTTTTGAATGATAATGCCAAGAAGATTAAATTACATGGAGATTACAACATTTTTTGTTACTATCAACGTTAATAACTTGATTCCATACCCACGCGCTGGATGCTTTGACGAATGAGGGATAAGCTCCACCAACCCCGGGAGATTGACGCGGAGTGCCTGAATGCAGGCAGAATGCTTGTTGTGTTTAAAAGCGGGTGAGTTCCTGCTTGTTTGGTTTGCTTGGTCCAAGCTTTTTAATGCTGTGTAGTGCGGGCTGATCCCTTGACCCCACTCCTAGTTATTCTACCATTAAAAATTTGCTTTCGTGATCTATTGGGTTTAGTATTTATCGTGTGATTGTTCGGAACAGCCGTCGACGTGTTTGCTGTTCTATCTTGGGTTGTATATAAGTGTACAAGTAGTGTTTTGGTTGTATCTCGCTCCTGTAGTGACTATCCTTACTTTTATCCTCCGCCATCCTTTCTACATAGCTCCTCATCTCCCCTCCTTTGTTGCAGTTGTCCAAAACAATGATTCTTTGTTGTTTTCCGGTAGTCCCAGTTGTCACAACCGCCCTTACCTCTCCACACTTGCTGCCATCATCCCCAAAATGAACACCTCCCACCAGTCCAAACCTTCATTATCTTGCTATCGTCGCCCCTGATGACAACCTCTATCGTTGTCCACGTTGCTAGCCGCCCCCCCCTTGCAAATGGCACCTTCCACCCTACTGTCGTCATCTTGGACAACCATTCCGTGTCAATCTCCACGGCTTGCTTGCTATTCAAAATCTGGGAAACAACCACCTTTCTATTTTCTACTTTCCCACTACCTCTTTCGCTTTCTTGCCACCTTCCAAACTCCAGTGGACCACCACCACCTTCCCTCGATCCAATCCTATTTTGAGTTTGTGTTATCGTTGGTTGCAATTCTTGATTTCCTGTTATATCGTTGTAATTTCATATTTGAATTCAACAATAATATTGATTTTCCATTATTATTTGGTTAACTCCAATGTCACTTTGGGTGCTTAATTATGGAGTGCATTTAATTGAATGTAAGGCTCATGTTAGCTAATGTCAGTTTAAACATTAAGCTTGGGTCTATAAGAAACTTCTTATAGATGTTGTTACTCATATCTATTGACAAAGATCCTCCAATCAAGTTGAGCTCTTTTGATTAAGTAGAACAAAATCCACTATTATCTGGGATAGCAAAATCATAAAATTTTGATCAAATTCGTTATCTTTTTTCCCATCATCCACTTTAAGTAATGATAATAAATTTTTCTTACTCCTTAAAACTAATTGTTGTTACTACGAACTAAGCTTTTAGCCCCAAACGACTTATCTAAATTGAAAGTTTTTTTATTTTGATTTGGAGTTTTGCTTTATCATTGGGTACATCTATTCAAAATTTACAAACATATTATAAAGTTCTCGTAATATGAGGCTAAGAGATATTTCTAATGTTTTATCTAAAAATTTGATAAAATACAACAAACTCTCTTAGAATAGCCGTACCTGAATTTTTAGTGCCCATACTTTTGATTCTAAGAAAAATAAGGTATATCATATACAAACTACACACTCTCTAATACTATGCTGTTGCACTTTTGCTCTAAATGATAGAATACCTTACAACTTAGGACTACGGGCGTGCGAGCTTGAGCGAGCCCAAGGCTTATTCATGTTCGACTCGTTCAAATTTTTTTTGTTCATGTTTGACTCGTGCTCAAAATAGCTCGTGAAAAGCATGCTTTGTTTGACTCGATTCAAACTCATTGGAATTTTGGTCATGTTCAACTCGAATCGGAGTTTTCTATAACTCTCACGGGCCACATGACTTGCGCCCAAAAGAGGGATTTCTTGCTTTTAATGACCATGAAAGGTCAAAGTAGACTTCTCCCATATATGTGGGATTAAACAATTCATTGTGGCTTCATTTTTTCATTTTTATTTTTTGGGCATTTACATACATACCAGCTTATTCCTATGTTTTATGTATGTAAACCTAAACAAATGCGACAAAAATAAGTGGGACCGTGTGGTGGATGTGACTGACGGATTGTTGGAGGCCTAGATTATTTTATTTATTTTTTGGGGTGTTACTTGCATAGTAGCCAATTTATATATATTTACATATCTTACACCTAAACTTTAGTTTTTTATATTTATACCACTCAAATCTTATATATGCATTTTTTTATAATACAATATAAAAATTAACATAAAAAGGTTCTAAATAAATTTTTTATTTAACTATTTTCTTATTTATTCCGAGCCAAAATGAGCAAAACACGAAAGATCAAAGCTTTGTTCGTGCTTAACTCATTTATAAATTGAGCTCACAAAATTGTTCATTTCTGCTCACTTAATGAACGAATGAATGGAACATGAGCTACTTAATGAGCCGAACACAAGTTGTTCACAAACGATAAATTTTTGACAGCCATACTTTGGACATGTTGAAATGATTAATATAACTCATGAATAAATTTAAAAGTGAAGATCAATAAAACTTGTTATGCAGTCAACAGGAAAAAGTTTGATACGTGAATAATTAGAAACATGACAGATGAAAGTAAGCATAAAAGAAAAAATTACATTTCATTTCATCAAAATTTCTTTAATGATAGCTCAATAATGAAACATAAACAATAACTAATTGGAAAAAAAAGTCGAACAACCATATAAATTACAAGTGATCAAATCCTAATAGAATTTAAGCAAAACCACAACATAATGTTAAGTACTACTATTATTGAAAGGCTTGCTCTTGTTGTAATGGTCCACGTAAGTGGCTTCGTCGAATCTTTAATTTAAAAAATTACCGATTCTTGTGTTTGATATTAAAACTTTACATATGACACCTATTTATTGAAGCATAAATAGTAAGCCATGATATTTTTCGTGTGACCAATAAATAAGATTTGATTTACAATTTATAGTAGTCTTATAAATACCATTGTATCAGCGGATTGGAATAATATTGTATTTCATAAATGATGAGTGTTATATATTCTATAGTAATTTAAATTATGGTAATATTCATAGTTATTTATATAAAGACAATAATTAATACATTTTTATGTTATCATATTTGTTTACAATCATATTAGTCGCGCGCGCGCACACAAAGATACGAAGATGATTTATCAATTCTTTATCATAACATTTATATTTGTTTGTATCAATAGTCAATCTTTCTTAGATAGCCTAAACAAAGAAGTTATGGACTAATACATGAAAATTTAATAATTTTTAGAAGTGTCGCCACTCTATGACCTCATCAGCCTAGCTAGCTAATTCTTATATGGTTCTATCAATTTACACGTCCATTGCAGCCAAGCATATATATTTCTATTTATTTGAGTGAGCATTAAGTAGGTATTTAATAATTAGTATGCTAGGTGGTAATTTCATAATAAAGGTATAATTTACATGATAAGATTTCAGTTTGTAGTTGATGTCACGGGAATGTGATTCAAAGTAGATTGATACGAAGTTTCTGGTAGGATTTAAAATGTCGGGGCCTCTTTGGTGTATGTATCGGATAGCCTATAGTATAGTATGAGTTACAAGAGAAAAGTATAAATAAATGTTTTAATTTGTGTTTTCTGACGAGGCAAATTTGATAAAGGTTGTATTTCATTTTTCAATTTTATTAAATTTTAACCTGGACGTAATAAAACTCTTAATGGAAATAAAACCTACAGCTGAAAGTGGAAAAAGAAAATGGCTTAAGAATGGAGGATAGATGATGTGGCGAAAAAGTAGTTGGATTTTCGGTCAATGCAGCCAAAATGAGTATAGTCTCACCTCCTCTATGGTTTTGTTCTACGTAATATTTTTGAGCTTTGGATAATCTGATGAGAGAGATACCTATAAAGATCTGCATTTAAAATGTTTCAATGGATCATAGGTTGTACTCTCAAGCGAGTTTCTTCATTTCTTCCATAACTCATGCACTAGTTGAATTGTGTAATGGGCCGTTGATTTACTTTATTTAGTTAATAGAATGTTGTGTTAAAATAATAAAATATGACGCTTGTTGGAAATAAGCGTTGCATTTATTAGTTACATGATGCACCGTGCTGATCTCTTTGCTAAAAAAACGTTATTTGTGATTTCTAGAGCATGATTGGGGGAAAAATGTTAGAAAGCCAGCTGAATCAAATTGGAATTTTTGGTGATGATGAAGCTATCAGTGCTTATTCTTTTTTTGACACATGCTTTAAGAAAAGTAAGTATTTTTTCTTGTTTAATTTGTTCAAGGAATTGATTAATATAATTTGAACTTTATAATTAGAATTTTACTATTTTCTTTAGTTAAATGTTGTTTTTTATTGCACGTTGATACATCATTAGTGTGGGCTGATCATGGAGATGATATCAGCATCCAGTACTCTGGAACTTCTGCTTTAAAAGGAGACTTTGTCAGGTACATTTGTAGAAAAAGTTATCCATCAATGATAAAAAACATTATTTCTTTTAGAAACTATAAGCATTGTTTTCTCCAACATGGATGTATGCAATGGCATCCTAAACTCATGGGTGAAGACCTTTTCTGAAATTCATATGTAATTGGCAATCCTTGTCATTGTTTTCTATTGACAATACTTGTGGAATAAGTTGTTAGAAACCCTTTTGATAAATTCATTATTCATCTTGTTTATTTGATCTATCTATTGGTTTTTCATGTATAGATCTTACATTGGGTCAATTTGATCACATACTCGAGGGTGAATTGCTTCTCAATTTTTTAGGATTCATTTCTTGCTGCTCAACAAACTCTTAGTTTGACCTTATAGCTTAGTGAATTTGGTACTACAAGATATGAGTCCTTATCGTCATTTTTTTTCTAGATTATGTGTGGCATTATAAGTATTGATCTTTCTTGAAAATTCTAATGAGAAGAGAGGATAATAGAAAATGGAAGGTTCTATAGCTAAATTTTATTCTACTATTTTGTGTAAAAAAAGATGGAAAGCTTATTGAAATAAGTAGATAAGTAATTATCAAGAATGAAACAAATATGGAAATCAATTTTTAATATTGAAATCTAGAATTAACTTCATAGGGGAAATGGAATGATGATGTCGACAGATTTCTAATTCATTTTCGATCTACAATGATTGTCCACATGTTAGTGGATCATTTTATATAGAAAGATGTTATATATGGATTATTGGGTTGTTATAGATGAAAAGGTGCTAGTCATTGATTCAGGATTATTTTAAAATTGTTTAGTTTATAAAAACTCATTTTTAATAAATTTTTTGTTAGGATGCTTGCAGTTTGGGAATTTGTTGGAGCAGAATCTACTTGGGTTAGGCCACCTTGAATTTTTTTGAGATCAAATATTGCTATATCTGTCAGTTCCAAAAAATCATGCTTTGACCACTCGTGAGAGTTTTTATGTTATTAGGGGTTAAATTTTTATAAGTCCCATTATATTGCAAATAGGACACCACTTAGAGTTCTACCTTCATTTTATGAGGATTTTAAGATTTGTTTTTAGGTTTTACACAAAAAGTAGACTCATATGATTAATTGCTCCTAATGAAAAGAGAATTTTTATTAAGGCTAATTGTTAGTTGCTAATTGCTTAGCGTATAATAGCAGCAATTTGGTTTTAGATTTAAAAAAAATACTATCATTGTTAGCTTTGAGTGATGGTAGGGGATGATGATGAATCTGATTAAAATCCTTTGGTTTTGTCATCTTAGTTATCATGGACCATGGTCTATTTGATATAGTTAGTCCAACAAAACTGAAGGATCTTTGTCAATAGCCATGTGTTGCATTTTCCAAGTCAATCTTGTAGATTTGTGGTAGATGTATGTTTAAGAAGATGATCTTAACCTGTGTTCACTATTATTCATCTTAGTTAATATGAAATTTTGTGCCTTATCAAGTTCACTACATGCTTCACGACTCAAGGGTGTTATGCCATTGGGAATGTATGAAATTTGGCCATGGATATAATATTGTGGTGTTATTTTATGGCCAGCCTTCGAGTTAAATGGCTTTGGATGTGATTTTTTTTTAGCGTTATTTGACAACAAAATTATATGAACATAGAACACACTGTATTCTTATTAACATAAGATCATTTTAGTGTAATTATACAAATATGTTTGGTACGACATTAAATTTTTGTGAGTTTAAATTAATTTTAAATTATCACCTTTGATAAATTAATTTAGATGGTGGATGGATTTTGTTCTTAACTTCAAATGGTAAATTTACTTTAACATTTCAATATTATAATTTTTTATTTTTTTCTTTAGATTTAAGTCAGAAATAATTTATATTAGAATTCAAGCATAATATACTTGCGTTATTTTATGGCAAGCCACCTAGTCAAAGGGTTTTGGATGTGATTATTTTTTTTAATTGTTATTTTACCACAAGATTATATGAACAGAAGACAAGTATTCTTATTGACATGCGATCATTTAAGTGAAATCATAGAGATACGTTTGATTTGACAATACTTTTTTGTGAGTTTTAATTATTTTTAATTATCAACTTCGACAAACTATTTTAGATGGTGGGTTTTTCTCTTAATTGCAAATGATAAATTCACTTAAACATTTTATTACTTTATTTTAGAGGAGGTCAACATATAACTAAAGTGCCACTGGAACCTTAAAGTACAATCCTCAAATTGAAAAAGAAACGTCGACGGCTATCCTAATATAAATACACTAAATTAAACTTAAAACATCAGGAAAACAAATATATAGTAATAGAATAACTAGGAGCGGATTAAGGGGACTTGCCGAATCCATTAGAGTAAAAATGTTTGTACTGAACTGGTCCAAACAAGGAAGTGGGATCCACTTCCCATTGTGGGAGATTCCGCATCCGTGGGATACACCCCGTGTTAGTCTCATAGAATTAAGAGAGTTGTGACCTCATTCGTCGAAGCTTATGTCTGCATATTGAAAGTGTCAGAGTTGTAACTGCTTGGGATTGAAGGATCTTAAACTTTGTCAATATGAGTAACTAGATCTCACTGACTGTTGCACTGTTTCCTAAAACACTTGAGCAATTTTCCCAACTTGTGAGTAGCCATCCGTATCGGTCCAACCCCCTGTAGATACATTGTTGGACTAAATTGGGATTTCTTATCAAATATAATCTGCAGGGTCTTCCAAAGGCAGCTATAAGTTGACTCATCCATATGTGGCACAAGGATGGACCGAACTGCTAACGGTGGCGGCCATGGCGGTATTTATTAAACAGAATGTCGTAAAACTCTTTGTACCGGCTGCATCTGCACTATGTCTGAAACCGACTCTTTTGATTCGCTGTCTTTTGTTATCACAAAAAATGATCCCATCGACGCTTCTTTGCTGACAAGTAGACTTGTAATCTCGAACTCCGCAGAAGGAAGAAGGATGACTTGGTTGCCATCATTGGTGAAAGAGTAGGTGTTCCTATACCCATATTGTCGAGTCTTGCGATCAAACTACCACACCATCCCTAACAAAATGTGACATATATCTATAGGCACCACGTCACACCACACCTGATTCTGCAGTTAATTCTCAATCGAAAACTTTATAAGATATCCCCATTAATAACTCTGTTCTTCTTTGTCAACCACACTAAAGAGTTTTCGGTTGCTTTAAATTTTGTAAATAAGTTTTTAAATTTAATATAGATATAATTTTGATTTGGAAAATAATATTTTAATTTTTGGAAAATATGAGACTAACAAGATCTTATGTATTTAATAGTTTAAATAATCGAGCACAATATTATAAGCAATACACCATCTCGAGAGATAAGCATACTACTTGACAGTGGGCTCGATCATATAAACTAAAGAAACTTATGACATCTGTTTGGTCTGCAAACCTTTTATATGTTGATCTTTTTGTTCACTTATCTAATATAAGGATTAGATATGGTCTATATTACCTGGGTTATAAAGTTCCCTATAAGAGCAAACCCCTATCTTTAATTACATCTTAAATGACCGAGATCATTTAAGAAAATTCTAGATCATTTAAGAAAATTATTGATAAAGATCAGGGGCTTCGTCCTCAAGATATTTAAAGTTTGGGTTTTCTAGGTAGTTTGTATAGAATAGTAATTGAAAAAGGACCAAGTAAGAACATTTATTTTGAAAATCACATGACAGAGACGAACCTCAACGACTTCCCAAGCTATGATGTTATTAGGTTTTATATTTTTAAAGCGAAATTATTTATGTTCAATCTTGAAAATTATTAATTATAGGGCTTATATTTCCATAATATCCGACTATGCAAATAGTCTGCTAGATAGAAAGATTTACATCGTATCAAACTACGATCTCAGAAGTCTTAAAAATAGAGCTAGGGCTTATATTGTACAATGTACAAAAGCCTAAAAATAGAGTGAGGGTTTATGTCGCACTAGACAGACTACCTTGAAGTCCTATGGCTTGTTTGTTTTTTTTATACTAAGAGAATTTAATTGATGTAAACTTGCTTTGCTGTTGTAGATCTTCTTTCTACATCTGCCGCGACTTGCTTCAATGCTTCTCGTTGAAGTAACAACTTCAAGGTTTATGTGTGTTATGAATTATGATCTTTTATGTACTATAGTTTGTTTTTATTTGTCATTGTTGTTCGAATGTTTGGGGGGCTTTTAATTTAAGTTAAGAGACACCGGTCAAGATCCCACAGTTCCGTCGTCCCAACACCATTATTTTCTCTTGAATTTATTTAGTCTAAACAAGTGGTTAAACTTATTTAGACCAGAGAATTCTCGTTAGCAACCGTAAGTTACTTCATCCGAGAGATCCTCATAAACTCAAAAGGAGTAGATTAAGTGGGTTCAAAGGTTTAAAGATGTATTATTATTTTTAAAATTATATTTTTATTGTTTTGTTTTGTAGGTAAAGTTAAACATGCATGGGTAAGAAAATGCTGCAAGGTAAAGTAGTAAAAATACAGTAAATAAATTATGGGATGCGTACCTGACGTTTTAGCTGCAACTACATGGGTTAGTAGCATAAATTTGGTATAATAACATGCATGAATTTTAACGAATTGCAAATAGAATATGACACAAGAGAAAACCAAAAATTTGTCATTGGAAAAACACAAGTAAAACAAAACCCGATGTCACTTATGGAAGACTGGGACTGTGTAAGACATTAGTGAAGGTGGGGGCTCAAAACTAGGCTTTGCGCTTTGTTATCCAACATCGGTAAAAGCCACCAACCTGACAATCCGAGGAAGGACAACTCCTAACCTTGATCCAAGTGATTAGTCCGTGTAATTTTATAAAATTTCATAAAAAAATAAAAAAATCTTTTAGTTTTTCTTTCAAATAGGTTTATTTAACATTCAAAAGTAATCACGTCTTAAAAAGGATTCTTTTTTTTGTTTGGTTTATAGTGTTATATATATTTTATAAAACACTATAGTTCGCGAGTTAATCACTCTAATCAGACTAGGAGTACCAACAATCTAAGAGAGCTAGGGGCAACTTCTACCAGGGGTTTGTGAATAGCATCATTGGTCCTATCCCCTTTGCCGAAGAATCATTGGGGTAGGAGACACTATTTTGAATCCCACTTTGTATCCTTTGCTTAACACACATAAGTGATGTTGTTATCGCCATCGCCACTAAGATCTCTGGCTCACACTAGCCCGATAATCCATATGTGACATAAACAAATATCCTCAGTTGCTTACAAGGATTTGAAGTTTTCAAGACTTAAACCTTTGAGTATTGGGTTTAAATATAGATAAGTAGTGTAGGGACATTTTATTGGAATTGGTGAATTAGCGGGTGCTATATCACATTTTGGTGAGTCCCTATAAGATTTTGCTGATGTTTTTCTTCAAGAAACTATAATATGTTCAGATGTCCTTGAAAATGTCCTGAGTCTTGCAAAGGGATTCAGGGCATAACTCTAAACCACTTTAGAATTTTCTGGATTATTTCTAGTTCACTTGAGCTTATTATGTTATTTAATTAATCAATCCTGGTCAAGTTAAGATTTAGTTGTGGTGTTTTAATTTGTGCTCACTGAACTTTGGTGTTTAAATTAACCCATGAGTAGGACAACTAGTCATTCATTTGATTTTATGTTGTTGAATTAGAAGATTAAGAACTCTTAGGGTAAATTTAGTTATTAAGGAACCTTTCATCTCTCTTCAATTGGACTTGTGCTCGTAGTGTTTCAATGATGCTTATGATTGCTTATGTTTCTTTTCTAAGTCTCATTAAGTAATTTTAAATCAAACGTAGTTCACTACTTAGTTCTTAGGTACCTCATGGGTGAATTTGTAATTTTTTAAAAAAGATAAAGTGTGATGTGTTCAAATTTCATTAAAAAATTAAGTTGTCATTAATCGACTCGTTTGAGACTTCAAAATAATGAGTTATTGTCTTCCTAACTCAAGCCCTTGACCTTAAGATCTTTCAAACTTGGTTGGCTTCCACTTCTCAACAATTTGAAAAATTTCACTTTTACTCTTTTTTATAGCAAATGAGATGAATTGGTTTCTACCCTTTAACTATTTGTGTTTCAATCATTTCAGAGATTTAATTATTATTAATGTTACCCATTAAGTACTGACCTAAATCCTTAATTATGGTTTAAAAGTTCATAATTACCATTTTACCCCTAGGATTTTTTACTTTATAAATTTTTCAATTTAACTCAAATGACTTGAAACTTTGTTGTTACCATACTCATGACTCAATTTATACACCATTGAAGAATTTATATTTTTTTGATTTTTATTTAAGTTTTAATAATTATTTTAATTCAAAATTGAGAATTTTCAATATTAATTAATTTTACTGACCAAAACATCTTTGTTCTTCAGATAATTTTAGGAGGTTCACCTAGATCATAGAACCACTTTGAATAACGTGTGAGTTTTTGAAAAATATATTTTAAATTTTATAATTTTTAATTGATTTTTAGTGACTAAATAAAAAGAATTTTTTTTATTTTAAAATTACTTTTTATATTTCTCATAAATCTTTTGACCTCAGAGAATGCAGAGAAATTTATTTATATTTTTCTGATTTTTATTTTATCTTTTATAATTTATTTATTAAAAAATATAGAANCCCACATCACCGCAGAGGAATATGTACTCAAGGATTGAGAAGAGGATCAGAAAGTAACCACTGTTGCTCAGTCACAGAAGAGGGAGCCAATAGAAGAAGTTTGGAGAGAGAAGGACAATCCTCACTCTTCTAGTCATCCTTGCTATGAAAATCACCAATCACACCATGAAAATAAGGAGAATGCCAAGGGACACAATCAAGATAGACAGTCTTGATACACTGATCAACAATCGACCCACCAAAGTGAACGACCACCGACACATCTTAAAATGACCCCCTTAAATATTTGATGGTTAAGCTTGTGGAGGTGATCAAAGATAAAGAATAATTCAAAAAAACTCAATCGATGAAGGACAAAAATTCAACTCAAATCCGAGCAAGTTCTGTGCCTACCATAGAGACCATGACTACGATACAAAATTATGCTGACACGTCAGGAACCTTATTGAGGACTTGATCAAGGATGGAAAGCTAAAAGAATTTTAAGCTATGGGAACAACCACTCGTTGACAAGGAAAAGCCCCACCTGATTATGTGTCTGAAAAAACCGTCCTAGCAAACAACATGCGAATTGCGGGAATAATATCGAGGATAATCGGAGGAGTCGAGGAATCTTCCTAAAAGTCAAGCCTAAAAGAGGTCCTATCAGGAGAGCTATGTGCCACTGCCCTTGTCCCTCAGTGGGCGACACTTCCCCCATCGTGTTCATTAATGAGGACCTGCCGATGAAAGGTAATCCTTATAAAGATACCATTGTCATTACAACTTTAATTAACGACTACCAGGTGGGAAGGATACTCATCGACATTACGAGCTTAGAGAGCATCTTGTTCAAAGCGGTATTCGATAAGTTGAACCTGGAGACACAACAAATGACAACATTGTCCGGACCTCTTTTTGGATTCTCAAAAGAAAGAAAAGAGGCTCTGGGAGTGATCACACTTAAGGTCACTTAGGGAAACAAGGAAAGGAGGCTCTGGGAGTGATCAAACTTAGAGTCACTTAGGGAGACAAGGACAGGTGATCCGTGAGGTTCAAAGATTTCGTGGTGGTCAACTCACCGCCCACATATAAAGACATCTTCGGCTGACCACTGCTAAACTACTTTCAGGCAGTGACCTCCACCTCTCATGCAGCTGTGAAATTCTCAGGCATCGGAGAGATCATTATTATTTGGGGGGACTTAAAGCAGTCGAGGACATGCTATCTTCGAGAGGTGAAGAAAATCGATCAAGAATCACTTGACTTACAGAGCCAAAGAGAGGGCATCTCAAGGCCAGTGAAAGCACCCTCCAAGTCCTCGTTATTAAAAAGAGCAAGAATCTTTTTCTATTCAATAAAGTTTTTGATTCCAGGTCGAAAGATCTTCTCATCCAGACCCTCAGGGAAAATTAGAACATCTTCACATGGGTCACCGCAGAAATTTCGGGAGTCTCCAAAGATGTCTCATGACACCATTTGAACATCAACCTACCATTTGACTTATGAAGTAGAAGCTAAAGTCATTGGTGGCTACTTTGACAGAACCAATTCGAGAAGAAGTAAAGAAATTGCCGAAGGTAAGATACATCCATGAAGTGCAATACTCGACTTGGGAATTCAACATGGTAATTGTGCAAGAGTCTAATGAGAAGTGGTGAATGAGTGTTGACTTCACCAATCTGAAAACTGCCCACCCAAAAGATAGTTACCCTCCATACCACTTTCTCTGGATATCACCAAATCAATATGCATCCAACGGATGAAAAAAAAATGGCTTTTATCACTTGTGAGGGATTTTATTGCTATAATGTAATGCCTTTGTTCTTAAGAATGGTAGGAATAATTACTAGTTGCTGATGGATGTACCTTTTGCAAAACAAAAAGGTAAGAAATGTTGAAGTGTATCTGAATGATGTGTTGGTAAAGAGCAATATGCCCAAACAACACAGAGAGGGCTTAAAAGACATGTTTGAAACTCTTAAGAAAATTAATATGAAATTGAACCCCCTAAAATGTATCTTCGGAGCCTCAATAAGATAATTCCTGGTTTACCTCCTAACCATCGATGGTATCAAGGCCAGCCCATAATAAGTGCAAGCGTTGCTGAATATGCCTTACCCCAGGAACATGAAGGTGGTACATAGGCTGATAAACTAAATAGCGGGACTAAGCCGATTCATCTCTAAGTGAGGGAAAGTTGTGCATCATTATTCAAAGTGCTGAGAAAGAATACATCATTTTAGTGGACAGCTAAGTGCGAATAAGCGTTCAAAAGGCTCAAAGGCTCCCAGCTTCACTCGCTATCCTCTAAAGTTTGAAGCTGATCGAGGACCTCTCATTATATCGCAGAGTCAGGCCTAAATTCGTCAGTTTGGTACTATTCAAAGAAGAATGAGAAAAATAATTCCATTTTTATTACATCATCCAAGTCCTAAGGAATGCCAAAATCAGTTACCCCATCTTGAAAAAACTAACTTTTGCTCTTATCACCTCTGCTCTCAGAGTCCGACCCTATTTCCAGACACACCCAATTTGGGTCTTCATCGATCACCCACTCATCCAAAACATTTTGGTCGACTCTTAAAATAGGTGGTGGAAGTAAGCTAGTTCGACATCTCTTACGTCCCCTGGACGGTGACCAAAGCCCAACCAGTGGCTGACTTCCAAGCAGATTTTACCGAGCCATTTGAACAAGATAAAAAAATTATTACCGAAGACCGTATGTCGATTTTGTATACTGACAGAGCTTCCAATAAGACATCTTCAAGGCTTGTACTCACTTTGATTAGCCCATCTGGTGAGCACTGCTAATGGTAAAGTATCTCGCCAAGGGGAAAATAGAGCAAATGGTTTGCAAGCTTCTGAATCGATCACATCGAGAGGGAAGAGAAATTAATAGTTGACCTCCTACCCAAATGTTCCAAACTGTGAGGTGAAATTTCACAATGATTGTTCTGATTGATAATCGAAGAATCTAAAGCTATGGAAGTTTCCTCCAAAAGGCAGAATAGCTAGATGGACCCTTACATCCATTACCTCGAAACTAAGGAACTGAAAGATGAAGTCACCAACCCAAATGTTTTAAGATCAAGGTAGCCTAGTACCTGATGATGGAAGGGGTGCTCTTTAAGAGATCCACTACCTCACCATACTTATGGTGTCTAGGAGAAGGTGAAGCTAAGGATGTCCTCTGCAAAGTACATTTAGGCTAATGCGAATGTCACTCGGGAGGAAGAACTTTGGACTATCGAGTGCACTCACTAGGTTACTTTTGGCCTACACTCCTTAAAGATGCTGAGGAGTTCACAAAGAGGTGCAACCAATGTTAAGAGTATGATCCCCTTCAACATCAGCCAACTCGACAATTGTAACAAAAAATGAGTCATTGGCTTTTCTCCATTTGGGGATTAGACATCCTCAAACATTTTCCACCCTCTACGAAGCTAAGTCTCTTGCCCAAATCACTACAAACACAGTCTAGAATTTTATCTTGACGGAAGTCATCTGCCTACACTGGTTCCCTTAATCCTCATAACCGATAATGACACCTAGTTTGCTGACCAGGACCTTAAGAACTTTTGTGAGAGCTAAGGAATAAACCTAAAATTTCCATCCATGCACCAACCCTGCGCCAATGGTCAGGCCGAAGATGCGAAAAAAATTATCCTAAATCTCTAAGAAAAAAAGTCAAAGGAGTAAAGGGAAAATGGGTGGACCTCTTGTCATCAGTTTTATGGTCTATCCAAACGACACCATCAATGGCGAGGGGACATACTCCATTCATGTTATCTCATGACATAGAAGTAAAGCTAACAATAGGGTACAATAACTATAGACAAAGGACAGTTAAGGCCTCTACTTTTAATAAAGAAGGCCTAGTTGAATGACTACAGTCCCACGATAAGGAAGCCAAGAGGCTTGACCTCATGAAGAAGTTTGTACCAATTTGGCCCTTCTTCAATAGAAAATTAAAAGACAAACCCTCCAATACATAAAAAAACAAGTTAAAGAGAGAACCTTCGAGTCGAAAGACCTCATTCTCAAAAAAGCCATCCTAGCAGCCCATGGACAAGCAGTCGGTAAGCTCGATTAAACATGAACTAGACCATTTATAATTAGTAAAAGGGTTTCCCCAGGGGCTTACCAACTCAAAACCTACACGGGGGATGTCATACTCATGACTTGGAGCAGAGACAACCTATAACAGTTTTTTCCTTAAATAAGAAAACCTCTTGTATGAAATTCAGACTGACATCATGAAAAAGGAAGAATTAGCTGACACTTTCTTTCTATTCTTGAATTGCAAAACACACAAGTAACTTCATCACACTCACAGGATTCAAAAGTTTTCATGTCCTTAAAGGCAATCCAAATGAATACAAAACTCGAAACATAAAGACTCCTCTCCAGAGGTGAGCAACCAGAAGACTCCCCTCTTAGGTGAGCAAATTAAAGACTTCCTTATGAGGTGAGCAGCCAAAAGACTCCCCTTTGTGGGGAACAACCCAAAAACTCACCTCCACATAACGTGCGAACAACAATCCTTGGAAAAGAAAAGGAAAAATTCTTAAATTCATTACCACAACGAGCAAACGATAGAAGAAAATATGTAACACAAGTAAGATACAGATAGAAGAAATCAAACAAAAGTTTTATATTTCCTTATCCTTCATAGTGATGTTTCCACTTATTAAAAAAAAGAGCAAAAAGAAAAGGAAATCCCTTGCCACAAAAACTTTGAGGATGGGAAGTCGAAGACCCACCTTCTTGTAGCGACTTCCTTTGATCCTTGATAGAATTCTAGCTGAAGGACACAAAGCCAACAAAAGCAAGGCAAACTGATTCAAGCTAGCCTAGGTTTGCCTCAGATTAGTTTAAAATTGGCTTACATTAATTTTATTTTAACGAGATTCCACTAGGTTGGTTTATTTTTACTGGAGTCAAGCTAAATTTAACTGATTTGGACTAACTTGGGGTTGGGCTGAGTTAATTTAGCACGAACCTGGGTTAAGCTGAGTTGACTTGAGTCAAGCCTCTTGAGTTGAGTCAGATCTAACTTAGGTTGGACTTCAGATGAAGCCTGGGTTAATTTAGTTTTGACTCATCCTTTGATTGAATTAAGTCTAAGTTGAGTTAGACTTGAGTTGATTATTAATTAATCTCAGTTTAAGTCAAACTTAAGTTAAATTTGGAGCCAAATTTTTAATTAGGTATACCAAGGTTAAGTTGGATTAAATCAGTGTGTTTGAACTGATTTGGGGTTATCTTGAGTTAGGTCAGGTTGACCAAGTGAGTTAAGTTGATTTGGTTTAAGTTGAGTTAGGTCAGGTTGTCCCATTGCTTCAGCTTATTTTGGTTAAACCAAGTTTGGTCTGATTGACCCAGTGATTTAACTTGATTTGGCTTAAATTGAGTTTGGTTGGGTTGACCC
Organism: Phalaenopsis hybrid cultivar; assembly: GCA_002079205.1. Taxonomy (NCBI): domain Eukaryota; kingdom Viridiplantae; phylum Streptophyta; class Magnoliopsida; order Asparagales; family Orchidaceae; genus Phalaenopsis; species Phalaenopsis hybrid cultivar. Next base: position 799,802 of record JXCR01082343.1, read on the forward strand.
AATGATTTAGTTAATTTGGGTTGACCCGAGGTCGACTTAACCCAGTGAATTGGGTGATTTGGATGAACCCAAGTTAGGTCTAGTTAACCTGGTAATTTAGTTGATTTGGGTTAGCCTGAGTTAAGTCAGATTGACCTAGTGATTTAAGTTGGTTTGGCTTAACCCAAGTTAGGTCAGATTGACTTGGTGCTTTAAGTTAATTTGGGTTAACCTGACTTAGGTCGGGTTGACCCGATAATTTAGTTGATTTGGGTTACCTGAGTTAGGACGGGTTGACTGATACGCCAAAATAATATATTAATTTAGTACTTATTTTATGTTTATTTTTGGTGATATTTCACTTTAAAGAAGGGTATTTTTGTGTTTTTGTTGCAGGTATATAATTTTTAGGCATTTAGAGAAAAAATGGTAAAAATGACAAAATTCATAGCCAAAACAGCCAATTTTGGGATTTTGGCGCATGATACGCCAAAATCTAGAGAGCTAGCGTGTGATGCGCTAGGGACGACTTTTTCAAATTAAGACAGTTTGAGACAAATTTTGGGTGAATTTTCAAAGGGACACTTGCTTTACACACCTCTTGGAGTAATTCAATGCATCTAGACACTTTGAAAGGTTCTTTTATGAAGGGATATGACACATCTTTTGAATTAAAAAGAGTTGACTTTTGGAGTGAATTTTGGAGGGAATTTTGAATTCTTTTCTAAGGTAGGAAGCCCAAAATAAATGAAGGAGACTTCATTGAGTGAAAGAGGCTTTTGGGGTGTGACGTGAATGAGAGAGAGAGAGAGAGAGAGAGAAAAGGAGATTTTCTTCTAGGGTTGTAAGAGGAGAGGGAAGGTGAGAGATTTCTTCTTCATTACACTTCTAAGAGGGAATTGGGAATGATTGTAAAGAGAGAAAGTCTTGGAGAGAACTTATAGGGATTTGCTTAGGAAGGATTGTGAGATAAGTTGTATTTTTATTTCTTTTATTTTGTCAACTTATTTTTATATATGAAATTCGTGTTTTGTCGTATCCTTCTCATAAATTCTAAGTAGACTTCTTTACCCTTCTCCCTAATTTGAAGATATGGTTTTGTGAAGAATAAATTTTGTTTTTCACGATTTTAAATGATATTAATTGTGATGATTTCAACTTCGATCCGACCAATTGAAGCGTTAAAACTTGTTTAGAGATATATGTTCTTAAATGAGATATGATTTCTACAGCATAGGGAGAATCACATTTGATTTCATGGGAGAGTATGTCATACATGGGATTGGGCACAAATAAATAGGAAAATATACTTTGTTGGATGCAAAATTGAAGATTTTATGGTGACAGATTAAAACCCCCAATTTGTTTCAGTTGATTGGAAACTATTGCGAGATTGTTAGTCCTCAGGAGATGGAGTAGTGAGAGCTCTGGAGTGGCAGCCAATATCCTCTCGGCCTTACCCCGGAATTTGGGACCACACTCTGGATTAGTCAATGTTCTTTATAGCACTCAGAAGAGGGTAAAGAATATAATTGCTCCTATTTGGCCCAAAACAATTTATATATATTTATTCAAATTATTTCAATTTCTTTACAATCCATATACTGACTGTAAAGGGGAATGATGCTTTCTTAAATTTGAATTTTCCGTCACAACAAAAATTTTGTTTAATTTTCGTGATTTTACTTTTGAAAGTTTAGTATTTAGTTTAATTTAACTTTTGTAGTCTTACATTTGCATTTTAGTTAGCATTCACTTGAGTAATTAATTTTTAAACTTCGCACTTTTCCTTACTTTATTTTTTATATATTTTTTGGTTTATAAAATAATTTTCATAATTTACTTTTAGGATTTTTCAACTTTTCTGTGGGATCGATATCTAGGGCTCCATTAGAGTCCTTTATTACTTGAGCGATACATATATTTACGTTAATTTTAAAAGAGATTTGACAATTTAAAAAGAGGTTTAGAAGAAAAATTATTTTCATAAAAAAATATTTTTGTTGAGATTATATTACATATTTATTATATATCTACTGTGTGTAATTTTGTAATATTGAAAATAATTTGCAAAATTCTCACTCTAAATCTGGCTCCCGCATCAATGCTCCAATATTCAATGGGAGTGAGCCACCTCAGGGAGTTCAAATTTTGAGCTTTTGGCCATGGGGGCCTTCTTGAGCTTGGTGTTCTCCAACGTTTAAGTGGGTTGGCCGGCCGGTCAAAGTCACGTCTACACTGTGGGAGGTCAGAAGTGAGGACATGTGAAGTCAATTTCGTCCAAACATGGGTAGTTGCAATTTTCCAAAGTGGGGAATGGGTTTGGGTTAGGTTGGTTTAACCATGGGTTCAACCCCATGGAAATGGACTTGGGTCACTTCCAAGGTTGCTGGGGTTGTTGGGTCAATTTCTAGGGGTTTGGGTGTTTGATTTGGCATGAGAAACATGCATTTGGTGGTATTAGGGTTTTGGTTAAGCCACTTTGGTGGGAGGTGAAAGAAAGTTATGCTTTTACCATTTTGGGGTGCATTAGCCATGTGATGTTTATGGATGGCCCCATGAGTGATTTCATGACATGCAATAAGGCCATGGGTGATTTTCATGAGGAAGGAATTTGGGGATTTTGAAGATTTTGTGAGAGAATGCCATGGGACCAAAAAAGAATCATGGATGCATGATGTGGGGTGCCATGGTGTATAATTAAGAATGATGAAAATGAATTTGTCATGTGGGCTTCAATGATAATTGAAATTGGGCTCAATTTATGAGCTTTTGAATTTTGTCATTGGAGGAATTAGTTTTGGGCTTTTAAGATGGGTTAAGAAAAAAAATTGATTTTGGATTTGGCCAATGGTCTTGAAGCACTTGAAATTGTCATGAAGAGTTGATTTTGGTTTGATATATTTGAATTGGTGTGTGGGTTCAATTTGGTAGATTTTGAATCTGGTGGAATTTTGATATGAATTTGGACATTTGGCTCAAACTGAGGGCTTTGGGTTTGTAATTGAAATTTGGGTTTTAATTTGATGCTTGGTGAAATTGAATTTGAATTTGGCACTGGAATTTGGGGTTAAATTGGGTATTTTAGGGAATTTGGGGGGATTGAGAAATTTAGGAAAATTGGGTAATTTTGGGAAAAATTGGATAAGGTGATCATGCATGCCATGAATAGCCTACTTGGGACCATAAGACAACAAATGAGAACTCATTTTTGAGCTTACACATATTGGTCTTGGCCATTTTAATCAAAGGCTAAAGGTTTGGAACCATCCATGTGAATTTTCCAAAGAGGTGATGAGGTAGGTTCAGTGTATGTGATTTTAGGGTTTTGAGGTATGTGGGGAATTTGATGGATTTGAGTGTTCATAGGTGTGTGTGAGACCAATCCCAAGTCAGCCAGGGTTGTCCTAAGGCCTGATTGAACCTAAAAGAACTCACTCTTGAGTTTCCGCATGTTTGTCTTAGCCATCGCAAAATGACATTTGGGGGCTTGCGACCACTTAGGTGGGACTTCATAAGAGGAGTCAAGATTTGTTTTGATTTTCTATGTGGGGTGTGAATTGTCTCACTAGTCCTCTAAGACAGTTCTTAAGAAAGTCTTATGACTAGATCTTACGTTCCTAAAGGAAAGAATTTGACCTCATCAAAAATGAGGTCAACAGGAATATGTCTGTGTCTCTGAGTCATGTGACTCAAATTGTCCCTCATTTGCATTGATACCACATTCTTGCTGCTTCCTCCATCTATGTTGAGACTTCATACATTTCCCTATATAGTGCATTAAGTGTAGAATTTGTTATGGAAAATTTATAACTTATCCCTCATTGCCTCAGTTTGTAGGACTGTCGAACCCCAAACATTTTTCCCTCATCTGGTGGAAGATAGCTCTACTCACTCTTTTCTTTAGTTGCTTCTTCTTTGCTAACTTTTTCTATTGCACCCTGCTCAGTTAAAGACATAACTTTGCTCGTTTGGTAATTAGAGGCGATGTACCAAAATTCATTCCATCTAAAGGTTTTCCTGGTTTCGAGTGTAGTGGGCATGCTACTCTTTTGAGGCTTCTTCTCTCTCTGAGTGGCTCAGTCCTTCTTCTTACCAGTTTTCTCAACTCTCTGTGGCATCTCTGTTGATGTGTTGATCTGTGGGTGGCTATCTGAATGGCGGTGTGTGTCTGCTCTATTTTGCTGTCTCTCCACCTTCAGTGCCAAGGTTTGGGCATCACCTAAAGACCAATAAAGCTGTAGTTAGACCACGTTACGGATCGTGTGCTCAACCCTCTCAAGTATCTAGCTATCGTGTGCTCCTCCGGCTTTGTCAAATCACATTTCAGCTTGAGTTGCATAAACTCCATTGTGTACTCCTCTGATAGGCCCTCTACTGTAGGTAGTGGAGCTTTAAAAAAAGATCCTGACGGTAGAGTGGGGGTACACACTGTCACTGTAACTTTTTTCATCTTTTCCTAGGTAGTAATCCTGCTCTATCGTTCTTTATTCCTCTCCCTCTTTAGGTTCTCGCACTACTATGAGATGCTCTTCTTTAGCTTGATAGTAGTAAGTTTCACTTTCCAGCCATCTGACACTCCCTCTCGATAGACTGCAACCATTCCATGAAGTCATCCAGACTCATCATTCCCTCAAAATTCGGTAAGTCTATTTTCACTCCCAAGTCTCTGTATCCTCCAACAAGCACTTCGTCTTGTATCCTTTAACAGACACTTCATCTCTCGGTCTCTTTTGATGTTGTCTATGAAAGCATCGTGAAATATTCTTTTCTCCACTATAATCATCCCTACAGAAGGGTTTCAGATGTTCCTCTCTCTCTCTCTCTCGTCGTTGGAGCTCGGTACCACTCTTGATTGTGACCTCTTAATGGGTTCTTTTCTTAATGTCATTGAGCCATTGTGGCACTCAACGGAGTTTTCATTGTATCTCTTCCATGGTAAACTCTTGATCGCGTCCGACACTTGCTTCTCGGTGGAATGTTTAGGGTTTGGGTTTCGGTAAGTGGAGGAGAGTATATAGGGATGACGTAGGGTGGGTGTTAAAGAAAAAAATTATGTGGCTAGTTTGAAAATTCAGAAAAGCGAAGGATATTTGTGTGGAGTTAGGGTTGAGTCTTCGCAGATGCTAAACCCTAGGATAGAACTATGGTTAGACTAGCTCTAATACTAAATGATATCAGAGTTAACCTAAATAACAATAGAAAAATAAATATTATTGCTGAATTCAAACAGGGTGGTGGTGGTCTGCGAGAGTTTAAAGGTGGGCACAGGTGTGGAAAAGAAGGTTGACAAGTAGAAAACAACAATGAGGTAGTTTCTCCGATGGCGGACAACGAAATAACATTAGGGAGCGATGTGTGTCGGCTTTCCAGGGTGATGGCAGCAATAATGGAGGGCTGAAATGTGGGCGACCATAAATAGGAAGTGCAACAGAGGTGGAGGCTGGAACAACAATGGCAACAAGGAGGAAGGCCTTGACAGAGGAGATTTGTAGGTAAACAACTACAGGGCTGTTGTCGAAGTGGCCTGCAGCAAGGAGGGAGGCGTGGCAGGAGGAACATGAAAGCGTGTAGGGAAGATACACACCACCCAAAGATTAAGATACAACCGAAACACCACCTGAAATTCTAGGATACAACTCTCAGAGAAAAAAAGAGGGTCCGAATACTATCCCTGTACGACGCACAAAATTAAACCTAAAACATCATGAAAAATATATATTAATAGGATAATTAGGAGAGGCCCAAGAGTTCTGGCCGATGCCACAACGAAAATACCTGGATCAGTTTGGTCCAGGCATGGAATCAAGATCGGCTTCCCATTGTAGGAAATCATGTGTGCGCGAGATAACCTTTGTGCCTCTATTGTTTATGTGGAGGATCATATTTATGTTGAACTTATTATTGCATTTCACAAATACGATAATATTAAAGATTTCATTTTAAAAATGTGTTGGAATTGACACTAAAATATTCATAGCTAATACCCTACCGAAATAATTTCATTGATTTGATTTTCTTTAAGTTTTTTATATAATTTGAAACGTAATTAAATTTCTACTGTGATTGCAATATACATAACCATTTCAAAACATGCTATAATGTTTATGCAATTTTAATAAGTAGCACATTTAAATAATTTTATTGATAACTTTCATGATCTAAGCATTTTAAATATGGAGTCATTTAAAATTTTTAAAAATTGAATTTAGTACAAAGTAAGACATATAACTATTCTAACCTTTTAGATGTTTTGTTTGTTGTTTAATTTTTATCCATCACTTCCTTTTGTGTGATACCTAGTATATAAATCATTTTATTCAATTACCAGCGTTTACAACATAATTTTATAACATTCCTTAGTATTTGATTACATTTAATTTGCTAAATATTAATTTCATGAAACTTACTAATGTTGAAATTTAATGTCTCTAAGTTATATAATTTAAATACATAATCTTCATTTAAATCTCATTAAATTGTAGCGCTTCTAATTAAATTATATTAGCAGTTGTATTATCTTACGTAACTTGTTCCTTTGATCAATCCCTTGTCGGTTCTGATGATCTCTTCCAATCTACAATTGTTCTCATGTTAAAACTCTAAAACGTCTCTTCATTTTAAACTCACCCTAGGCATGTATCTCTATAAAAACTAAAATTGCAATTAAATAATTACGAGTGAAAATTCAATTAAATTCATCCATTCTCTTGTAAAATCAACGATCCCTTCTAATTCTTCTTTTTTTATATTCTTCAACCATTTAATTTTTGATATTTTTTAATAAAAGTTAATATTAATATTTAATAACATTAAACTTAAAGAACCTTTTTTTTGCAATTAAAAACNATAAAATTGTAATTAAATAATTACGAGTGAAATTCTATTAAATTCATCCATTCTCTTGTAAAATCAACGATCCCTTCTAATTCTTCATTTTTTATATTCTTCAACCATTTAATTTTTAATATTTTTTTAATAAAAGTTAATATTAATATTTAATAACATTAAACTTAAAGAACCTTTTTTTTGCAATTAAAAACTCTTACATTTACATCAAATTCTAATTAGATTCTTCTGTTCGATCTGATTTGATTTCTTACCGTTGAATCCCTCCCTATTTTTGTTTTGATTTAGTTGGTCAGATTCTTCTTGACTCAGATACTCCTTCCTCTCAGAGTCTCAGAGTCGCACTTCCTCACTTCGTTTGCCCTCCCCGTTTACAGCTGTCTTTTGTCGACACTTCAAAGTTCAACGCTTCTNCCTCACCGTTGAATCCCTCCCTATTTTTGTTTTGATTTAGTCGGTCAGATTCTTCTTGGCTCAGATACTCCTTCCTCTCAGAGTTTCAGAGTGGCACTTCCTCACTTCGTTTGCCCTCCCCGTTTACAGCTGTCTTTTGTCGACACTTCAAAGTTCAACGCTTCTCCAATTTGCTTCGTAACGCTTGTTCCCACAACTGTGAACATCTTCTCTTTTGCTTCTAGCTGTGGTCCCTAGTGCTCTGCCTCTCGTATGTGAATTTGCCTTTCGCTGGCTTGAACGCTTGTATGCACTGCTTGTCAGATTTACTCTGGATGAATCCTGTCACCCTCCATTTTGTTTTCTAATTAGCAAAACCGGCTCATCATTTTGGTTGAATATATATATATATATATATATANTCTCCAATTTACTTCGTAACGCTTGTTCCCACAACTGTGAACATCTTCTCCTTTGCTCCTAGCAGTGGTCCCTAGTGCTCTGCCTCTCGTATGTGAATTTGCCTTTCGCTGGCTTGAACTCTTGTATGCACTGCTTGTCAGATTCACTCTGGATGAATCCTGTCACCCTCTAATTTGTTTTCTAATCAGCAAAACCGGCTCATCAGTTTCGTTGAATAGTTATATATATATATATATATATATATATATATATATATATATATATATATATATATATATATATATANCCTAGCGTCTCGCGTTGCCTTCACCTTCGTTTTGGGAAAAACTCACCTTCGTCTTCGGTTTGAAAAATACCGGCGTCGTCTTCATCATCAATACTTGCGTCATCGATGTGCCTTGCGTTCTTGCGTCGTCTGCTTCGTCTGGCGGCAGAGCTACGCGGTGCGTTCGACAACTGCACTGACACCCGTCGTGCCTCGCTTTTCTCGCGTTGTCTGCTTCGTCTGGCGTCATAGCTGCCCGGTGCGTCTCTACAGGCCCTGCTTCTGCTTGGCAACAGCGACAGAGCCGGTGCGTCGTCTACGGGCTTTGCGTTTCTTGTTGGCACTGGCCGCGGTAATGACATCAGGGATTTCCTACGCCGCCGCCCTCGCGTGTGATAACTCTGCCAAACCCTCCTATGCTACAGTGGTTCACAAATGTAGCTCCCATTTCCACCTCGCAGATAGTCCGATATTCTCACAGATGTACCATGATTCTGTTGCAGGATATGAAGATTGCAATCTCATCAAGAAAGTAGAGAAAAATGTGGGCAAACCAACAATATTTTTCTCTGACGCTGAAATTTCAACTCGTGCAGGAAAATACAAATTTACTCTAGTTGGAAAGTTCCAATTAGGTTGCCCTAAAATGGAGACTATCAGGAAGGTTTTTGAAGATTTTAAACTAGTTAGGGCTTGGGAGGTGGGTCACTTCGATGGAGGACATGTTATGATACAACTGAGTATAGAAGAAAACTACACGAGGATTTTCTCAAAGAAATTCATCACAATCAAGGGCAAACATATGAAATTGCTCAAATGGACCCCTGATTTTGATCCCAGTCGAGAACCCCCAATTGCACCTGTCTGGTTCTCTTTGCTTGAACTCAAAATTCAATTTTTTGACTTACCTATCTTATATGCAATTAGGACTATCTTTGGAAAACCTTTGCAAGTAGGCTTACCCACAGTTCATTTCTCAAGGTCCTCTATTGCAAGAATTTTGATTGAAAGAGATATTACACTACCAGATGTAGAAGAAGTCTGGTTTGGCTCTGATTACAATGGTTATTGACAAAAAATCATTATGAAACATAAATCTTACTACTGCAAACCCTGCAAGGTGTTTGGACACGCGCAGGAGAAATGTTTTATGTTTTATATTGCACCCACAGTTGAGAACCAATAGTCAAAAACAGAAACATATTGTTAGTGCACCCCACGTGTCTGAACGCGCTCCTAACAAACCGGATGACAACCAACCTGAGGAGGGAATCACCACAAGACAGGAGTTGGTGTCTTCCCCTAGGAACCCTTCTCCTGACCATACTACAACAGATAATGTCCCTATTCAGGAAGCATTAGGTGCATAGGTGACAATTCACACTTTACATACACTGAAACCTATCGTTGTGACAACGACTGTCTTTCCTTCTACTGCGGCTCTAAATCAGACCGATGATCACACGAGTCAGCCTTCTGATGAAGAATGACAGGTTTACACTTCTCGGCGGAAGAGGAAGGCTGGGGGAACACTCCAACTTGGAAATTTAATGGATGATACCTTGGTTACTCCTGACAATGACATGACACTTCAAAGTTTGTTATTTGGCTCCACGCCTGAAACAAGAGGAAGAAGCAGGACTAAATTGGTTCGTCCCTAGCTTTTGTTTTCTGCATGTTTTAATTTTTTTGAGTCTATTTGTATCTTTTTGTTGAGGTATTACTGTACTTAATATCGTATGAGTAGGGTGACTCTATCGGGTCCTCTCATACAACCTTTATGTATATTTTATATTTCAATAAAATCAGCTCTTGGGTTTTTCTTAATATATATATATATATAGAGAGAGAGAGAGAGAGAGAGAGAGAGTGGTTGGATGCTGTCAGTTTAATATATATATATATATATATATAGAGAGAGAGAGATAATATCATTCCAGCAAAAGATGAAAGTATTTGCATAGAGAGGGAGAGTCTTGGTGTGTTCAACTCAATGCAAAAGTCAGCTTTCTCATTTTCGTCATCGCCCCTTGTGTATTGGTATAAAAAAATCATTTCAAAAAAATAGCGAAAATTTTATTGCGGTGTGTTTAACATGACGAGTGACACTTTGTACACTATTCTTAGTATGACAAAAAAAATACTTGTAGGCGAAGCTCTGGTCGTTATGAGTAACCATATCCATATGCCCACTTTCTTAGCATGCTGGTGAAGATTTATATAGTTTTTTCTTACAGATACAACATTCATGTCTTTCTTGACATAGTAGATTTTGAAGTTCACAATTGCAGTATCTTAAAACATTGATTATGTGTGCTTTTTTTGGAATGATAGTTTGACTCGATATTCCCATAGATGCCTCTTATTAAGGATGAGAAATTTGTAGGCCATCAAAATTCAGACTAAACAAACTTATAAAGAACAATATGTAGGAGACTTGGGGACATGAATGCAGCTAAAATTNTTTGGTATAAAAAAATCATTTCAAAAAAATAGCAAAAATTTTATTGCGATGTGTTTAACATAACGAGTGACACTTTGTACACTATTCTTAGTATGACAAAAAAAAATACTTGTAGGCGAAGCTCGGGTCGTTATGAGTAACCATATGCCCACTTTCTTAGCATGCTGGTGAAGATTTATATAGTTTTTTCTTACAGATACAACATTCATGTCTTTCTTGACATAGTAGATTTTGAAGTTCACAATTGCAGTATCTTAAAACATTTGATTATGTGTGCTTTTTTTGGAATGATAGTTTGACTCAATATTCCCATAGATGCCTCTTATTAAGGATGAGACATTTGTAGGCCAACAAAATTCAGACTAAACAAACTTATAAAGAACAATATGTAGGAGACTTGGGGACATGAATGCAGCTAAAATTAAAGTGAAAGAATACTTAAATTACAAAACATCAAGGAAATAGAGATTGTAAAATGAAAAAAAAAAAATGAAGAGTATTGAACATGCAAATGGACTCACAGTGATCTTGCAGGAAACTCAAAAGCTTGTTGATGAATATGAACTCTATTGCTTTTAGAACACTTGGAACTCTAAAGACTTTCAAAACATTGGAGTAAACTTGAACTGAATATGAGGAATTAGCTGGGAATCCTTTTAATTTATAAGAGGAAAAATTATTCCTTATGTGATACACCAGGATAAAATACATTTATATAAATGCAAAATTTTAAAATTTTGAAATGTACCAAAGACTCCAATTTGTAAGACTCGTTGCCAAATCTGCAATACACATATACAAGAAAACAAATTTTAATACTTGAAGTTGTTGTCTCCTATTTCCACCTTAGCTTGCTCATCAAAAAATATCCTTAAAAGTATTAACAACATTAAATCATATTAAATTGTAGAATTTTTGAAATTTCATTTCAAATAAATTCAATTAATAACTTCACATAATTTACTATCTTATCTTACTAACCTTTTGCCTTGCCCTGTTGTTTCAAATTGAGGCATTCGACCGATCTCCCTTCAAGCATAACATATATTCTCGTGATGCTCTTCATCCCCAAACTCTTGGTCGAGCTTCAATAAGCTGCACGAGAGGTAGGAAATGGCTCGCACCTCTCCTTCTTGTTCCTCTTTGCTGACAACAAGAGCACGAATGCCTCTCCCTCTATTTCTTGTAGGGTTGAGGAATCGTCGATGGTACAAGGGAGAAGATCTGGTGAGCCGCTCGAGCACTCCAGGTGGTCAATCGAGCTTTCTATTCTTCTTTCTCCTTTTTTTTGGCTGCTCACGACACTCAACCGAGCCACTCAAGCTCCCTTCGTGCAAGGAAAATGCCGTACGAGCTCTCCCTCATCTTTGGCTTGGTTACACGTAACCTCCAGCTTCTCTTTCTTCTCCCTTTATTATAGCTTCTTCTTCTTCCGTCCTCTTTTTGCTTGATTTATTGTTTTTATTTTTTTTTTCCTCCTCGTTCTTCTTCTAGCTCTCTCTCTCTCTCTCTCTCTGGCTTCAAAATGTCCCTCTCTCTCGCTGTGTTCAAATGAATGGAGACGAGGAATAATGCTCATCTTAATACTCACATGAGCGATGTGGTTTTACTCTAACGACACCTCATTACCAACAAAGTTAAATTTTTTGTTTATTAATATTACATCCAATTCCATCACAGTCATGAAGTATTTTTAATTAACAGTGGATCTGTCTTATTTTGACGGTCACATGGTGCCGGATGAGTTTATCGACAAATGGTCAAACAAGAGGGATAGAAACTGCCTTATGAGCTTTGCGGGAAAGAACATTCTACAGTGAAATCCATGTTCTTTCAGAGAAGAAGAGGTCTCTCCTGAGTTTTTAAACTTCAGTGTGGTTCAACCGATCATAGATTTCATCTTAGAGTTAATTCTTTTTTACATACTTATTTACCTAATACACTCAAACGAGTATGAGTAGAAGAAGCATATTATAGATTTAATTGCTTGAGGTTCAGCTCGTGAAAATCTACGCCAATATGCAACTCTAGCTCAACTTGTGCCAAAAGTGCATGAATATTTATTATATCAAGATATTTTTTTGGGATGACAATGCCCACAGAAGTGACGTAATCGAAATTGACAACATATTTATTTCCTTTAACTTGGCCGATTTGACTACTATGAGGCGATAGAAGCTTCAATGGATGAGCTTGAAAC
>JXCR01082343.1:812434-828875 GCA_002079205.1 Phalaenopsis hybrid cultivar
AAAAAAAAAAAAAAAACCAGGAGACTGAAGAGGGAGTGCCCCCTACTCCCAACTTGAGAGTCCCATAGAAAAGACAACAACTTGATTATTGTATATCTACCGAATTGATCCAAGTTTTGTCTGTTTCTCTTGGGCCACTTCTAGTTTTTCTATTATTATATATTTATTTTTGTAAGAGTCTGGGCTAGTTTTAGTGTGTTTTGAATCTAAACAGCCGCCAACATCTTGTTTTCCCTTTGAAGACTATATCCTAGGGTTCTGGGTGGTGTTTCAGCTATATCATGATCTCTAGGTGATGTTTATCTTTCCTATACCTTTTCACGCCCCTCTTGCTAATTGGCATGCCTACCTCCTCGTTGCGGGCTGTCGCGACAACAGCCCTTTTGTTGTTTTCATGCATTTCCTCTATCTAGCCCTTTCTCCTTATTGTCATTGTTGTTACTACTCTCCACCTTCATTGTCTCCGATGTTCAACCCTTCCTCTTTGTTGCCGCCACCATTTCAGCCCTCCATCCTTTTTGCTATCAACCTTGCAAACCCTCTTATACGTTCCCTACTTTTTGCTTGCTATTTGACATCGAGAAAACAACCATCTTGCTGCTTTCTTCTTGCCAACAACCTTTTTCACCCCCTCGCCACTGTCGGCACTACTTTGATTGGGGGAGTTGTCCGTAAGAAGCTGTCGGTCGCCGGAACCGAGATCTCGTCGCCCGCTTCGGAAGTTCGTTTTAATTTATATATAGATTTAAGTTTAGAAAAATATGAAATCAAATTAACCTCATATTTTTCATAGTTTAAATGAAAGAGCACTATACCACAAATCATGTATCTATCCCGAAGGATAAGCACAAGACTTGAGGATGAGACTTGATCAAATAAAATAAGAAATATATGACGTCTGTTTGATCTGCAAAACCGTTTTATTTGCCGACAATTTCCCTAATTTAATATAAAAAATTAAATAAGGCTTATATTAAGCTATGTTCAGAAAAGCTTTCTATAAGGGCAAACCCCTATAGTTAATTACATCTTAAATGACCGAAGTCACCTAAAAATACTCTCGATAAAAATCAGGAAAAATTATCTTCAAGGAGGTCAAAAGGATAGGACTTTTCAACGAAATCGGACAAAGAAGTGTGCAAAGGGGAATTGTTCAAACTTAGAATATTTATTATAGAATCCAACGGAAGAAGAACTTGGAGATGTTACAGATCCGAAGAACCTCGGTGACTTCCCACGCAATCCTATTATTTGGCTTCAGTTTAGAGGAGAAATATTTAAAGTTTTCATCCTGCCAATTTTATTTAATTATGGCTTACATCTGTGTGAAACGATCACCAAAATAGCTTGAAAGATGTGAGGATTTAGGTCGTGATGGACGACAACCTCGGAATCCTAAGGCGAGTTAGGGCTTAGATTGCACAACATGATTATGCAAAGGCCTAAAGATGAGGTGAGGATTTATGTTGCGCTGGACAAATAACCTCGAAGTCCTATGACTTGGTTGCTTAATTCTTAGGAATGGTTTAGTTGGAGAAAACATGTTCTGTTGTTGAAGATGACCGTGCTACCCACAACGCTAGTTCCAAGTTCTTTGTCGTGACGGGTTTAAGTTTTCTAGGGTGGCGAATTACGATGTCAAATCAGACGACCCTATGGTTGTGGTTTATTAAGCATTTTTACGAAAGGCACGTTGAAGTTGTACAGTGTATGAAATAACAGTAGAGTGTGTAGTACAGGACAAACAGTAGAGTATTCAGTGAAAAAAATAGTACAACATGTGGTGTAAAGAAAAGGTAAAGGGTGCAGCAGGAGAATGACTGCAAGAAAGTAACATGATGTAAACAAAAACAAACTTATATACCTGGGAGATCCGCTGTTCTTTAGTTGTAGTTGATGCAATGGGTACAAGTAACAAACTTTGAAGAAATAGGCCGAAATGCATCATTAAACAAAAGCTAATGAAGAAAAGAAACATCGTTTAGAAAACTCGAGAAAGATCGTCAAAAGACTCACGATAGGAAAAGTACGAGAAAACCGACGAATCGATAAATCGATGAAAATCATAGAAAACAAGGGAAAATCATAGAAAAAGACCACGAGTGTTTTGTCTAAAAGTTTCGATAAGACATATAAAAAAGTCCGAAAAGATGGGACCGCAAACACTCGGGTAGGGCTAGGCTCAAATATATATTTGTACTCGAGGGTCGTCAAAGGCTACTCGGTCACCCAAATNGATCTAGAATGATTGTCCACGTGTTAGTAGATCATTTTATATAGAAAGATGTTATATATGGATTATTGGGTTGTTATAGATGCAAAGGTGCTAGTCATTGATTCAGGATTATTTTAAAATTGTTTAGTTTATAGAAACTCATTTTTAATAAATTTTTTGTTAGGATGCTTGCAGTTTAAGAATTTGTTGGAGCGGAATCTACTTGGGTTAGGCCACCTTGAATTTTTTTTGAGATCAAATATTGCTATATCTGTCAGTTCCAAAAAATCATGCTTTGACCACTCATGAGAGTTTTTATGTGATTAGGGGTTTAATTTTTATAAGTCCCATTATATTGCAAAGAGGACACCACTTAGAGTTCTACCTTCATTTTATGAGGATTTTAAGATTTGTTTTTAGGTTTTACACAAAAAGTAGACTCATATGATTATTGCTCCTAATGAAAAGAGAATTTTTATTAAGGCTAATTGTTCGTTGCTAATTGCTTAGCGTATAATAGCAGCAATTTGGTTTTAGATTTAAAAAAAATTACTATCATTGTTAGTTTTGAGTGATGGTAGGGGATGATGATGAATCTGATTAAAATCCTTTGGTTCTGTCATCTTAGTTATCATGGAGCATGATCTATTTGATATAGGTAGTCCAACAAAACTGAAGGATCTTTGTCAATAGCCATGTGTTGCATTTTCCAAGTCAATCTTGTAGATCTGTGGTAGATGTATGTTTAAGAAGATGATCTTAACTTGTGTTCACTATTATTCATCTTAGTTAATATGAAATTTTGTGCCTTATCAAGTTCACTACATGCTTCACGACTCAAGGGTGTTATGCCATTGGGAATGTATGAAATTTGGCCATGGATATAATATTGTGGTGTTATTTTATGGCTAGCCTTCGAGTTAAATGGCATTGGATGTGATTGTTTTTTAGCGTTATTTGACAACAAAATTATATGAACAAAGAACACACTGTATTCTTATTAACATAAGATCATTTAAGTGTAATTATACAAATATGTTTGGTACGACATTAAATTTTTGTTTGTTTAAATTAATTTTAAATTATCAACTTTGATAAACTATTTTAGATGGTGGATGGATTTTGTTCTTAACTTCAAATGATAAATTTACTTTAACATTTCATTATTATAATTTTTTATTTTTTTCTGTAGATTTTAGTCAGAAATAATTTATATTAGAATTCAACCATAATATACTTGCGTTATTTTATGGCAAGTCACCTAGTCAAAGGGCTTTGGACGTGATTATTTTTTTTAATTGTTATTTTACCACAAGGTTATATGAATAGAAGACAAGTATTCTTATTGACATGCGATCATTTAAGTGAAATCATAGAGGTACGTTTGATTTGACAATACTTTTTTGTGACTTTTAATTATTTTTAATTATCAACTTCGACAAACTATTTTAGATGGTGGGTTTTTCTGTTAATTGCAAATGATAAATTCACTTGAACATTTTATTACTTTATTTTAGAGGAGGTCAACATATAACTAAAGCGCCACTGGAACCTTAAAGTACAATCCTCAAATTGAAAAAGAAACATCGACGGCTGTCCTAATATAAATACACTAAATTAAACTTAAAACATCAGGAAAGCAAATATATAGTAGTAGAATAACTAGGAGCGGCCTAAGGGGACTTGCCGAATCCACTAGAGTAAAAATGTTTGTACTGAACTGGTCCAAGGAAGGAAGTGGGATCCACTTCCCATTGCGGGAGATTCTGCATCCTTGGGAAACACCCCGTGTTAGTCTCCTAGAATTAAGAGAGTTGTGACCTCATTCGTCGAAGCTTATGTCTGCATATTGAAGGTGTCAGAGTTGTAACTGCTTGGGATTGAAGGGTCTTAAACTTTGTAAATATGAGTAATTGGATCTGACTGACTGTTGCACTGTTCCCTAAAACACTTGAGCAATTTTGCCAACCTGTGAGTAGCCATCCGTATCGGTCCAACCCTCTGCGGATACATTGTTGGACTAAATTGGGATTTCTTATCAAATATAATCTGCAGGGTCTTCCAAAGGCAGCTATAAGTTAACTCATCCATATGCGGCATAAGGATGGACCGAACTGCTAATGGTGGCGGCCATGGCGGTATGTATCAAACAGAATGTCGTAAAACTCTCTTTGTACCGACTGCATCTGCACTATGTCTGAAACCGACTCTTTTGGCTCGCTGTCTTTTGTTATCACAAAAATTGATCCCACCGACGCTTCCTTGCTGACAAGTAGGCCTGTAATCTCGAACTCCGCAGAAGGAAGAAGGATGACTTGCTTGCCATCATTAGTGAAAGAGTAGGTGTTCCTATACCCATATTGTCGAGTCTTGCGATCAAACTACCACACCATCCCCAACAAAAGGTGACATGTATCTATAGGCACCATGTCACACCACACCTGATTCTGTAGTTAATTCTCAATCGAAAACTCTATAAGATACCCCCATCAATGGTGACTATGTTCTTCTTTGTCAACCATGCTACACAGTTGTCGGTTGCTTTAAATTTTGTAAATAAGTTTTTAAATTTAATATACATATAATTTTGATTTGGAAAATAATATTTTAATTTTTGAAAAATATAAGACTAACAAGATCTCATGTATTTAATAGTTTAAATAATCGAGCACAATATTACAAGCAATACACCATCTCGAGAGATAAGCATACTACTTGACAGTGGGCTCGATCATATAAACTAAAGAAAATTATGACATCTGTTTGGTCTGCAAACCTTTTATATGTTGATCTTTATGTTCACTTATCTAATATAAGGATTAGACATGATCCATATTACCTGGGTTATAAAGTTCCCTATAAGAGCAAACCCCTATCTTTAATTACATCTTAAACGACCGAGATCATTTAAGAAAATTCTTGATAAAGATCAGTGGTTTCGTCCTCAAGATATTCAAAGTTTGGGTTTTCAAGGTAGTTTGTATAGAATAACAAGTGAAAAAGGACCAAGTAGGAACATTTATTTTAAAAATCAAAGGAGTAAAGACTAGGAATGTCACATGATAGAGACGAACCTCAACGACTTCCCAAACTATTCTGTTGTTAGGTTTTATATTTACAAAGCGAAATTATTTATTTTCAATCTTGAAAATTATTAATTACAGGGCTTATACTTCAATAATATCCGATTATGTAAATAGTCTGCAAGATAGAAAGATTTACATCGTATCAAACAACGATCTCAGAAGTCCTAAAAATAGAGCTAGGGCTTATATTGCACAATGTACAAAAGCCTAGAAATAGAGTGAGGGTTTATGTCGCACTAGACAGACTACCTTGAAGTCCTATCACTATTTTGTTTTTTTTATACTAAGAGAATTTAATTGATGTAAACTTGTTTTGCTATTGTAGATCTTCTTCCTACATCTACCGCGACTTGCTTCAATGCTTCTCGTTGAAGTAACAACTTCAAGGTTTATGTGTGTTATGAATTATGATCGTTTATGTACTATAGTTTGTTTTTATTTGTCATTGTTGTTCGAATGTTTGGGGAGCTTTTAATTTAAGTTAAACGACACCGGTCAAGTACCACGGTTCCGTCGTCCCAACACCACTATTTTCTCTTGAATTTACTTAGTCTAAACAAATGGTTAAACTTATTTAGACCAGAGAATTCTCGTTAGCAACCGTAAGTTACTTCATCCGAGAGATCCTCACAAACTCAAAAGGAGTAGATTAAGTGGGTTCAAAGCTTTAAAGATGTATTATTATTTTTGAACTTATATTTTTATTGTTTTGTTTTGTAGGTAAAGTTAAACATGCATGGGTAAGAAAATGCTGCAAGGTAAAGTAGTAAAAATACAGTAAATAAATTATGGGATGCGTACCTGACACTTTAGCTGTAGCTGCATGGGTTAGTAGCATAAATTTAGTATAATAACGTGCATGAATTTTGACGAATTGCAAATAGAATATGACACGAGAGAAACCCCAAAATTAGTCGTCGGAAAAACTCAAGTAAAACAAAACCCGATGTCACTTATGGAAACTGGGATTGTGTAAGACATTAGTGAAGGTGGGGGCTAAAAACTAGGCTTTGCGCTTTATTATCCAACATCGATAAAAGCCACCAACCTGATAATCCGAGGAAGGAAAACTCCTAACCTTGATCCAAGTGATTAGTCCGTGTAATTTTATAAGATTTCATAAAAAAATCTTTTAGTTTTTCATTCAAATAGGTTTATTTAACATTCAAAAGTAATCACGTCTTAAAAAGGATTCTTTTTTTTTGTTTGGTTTATAGTTTTATATATATTTTATAAAACACTATAGTTCGCGAGTAATCACTCTAATCAGACTAGGAGTACCAACAATCAACTCCTACCAGGGGTTGGTGAATAGCATCATTGGTCCTATCCCCTTTCCCGAAGAATCATTGGGGTAGGAGACACTATTTTGAATCTCACTTCGTATCCCTTGCTTAACACACATAAGTGATGTTGTTATCGCCATCGTCACCAAGATCTCTAGCTCACACTAGCCCAATAATCCATATGTGACATAAACAAATATCCTCAGTTGCTCATAAGGATTTGAATTTTTCAAGACTTAAACCTTTGAGCATTGGGTTTAAATATAGATAAGTAGTGTAGGGACATTTTATTGGAATTGGTGAATTAACGGGTGCTATATCACATTTTGGTGAGTCCCTATAAGATTTTGTTGATGTTTTTCTTGAAGAAACTATAATATGTTCAGATGTCCTTCAAAATGTCTTGAATCTTGCAAAGGGATTCAGGGCATACGTCTAAATCACTTTAGAATTTTCTGGATTATTTCTAGTTTACCTAAGCTTATTATGTTATTTAATTAATCAACCCTGGTTAAATTAAGATTTAGTTGTGGTGTTTTAATTTGTGCTCACTGAACTTTGGTGTTTAAATTAACCCATGAGTAGGACAATTAGTCATTCATTTGATTTTATGTTGATGAGAGAAGAGTAAGAACTCTTAGGGTAAATTTAGTTATTAAGGAACCTTTCATCTCTCTTCAATTGGACTTGTGCTCGTAGTGTTTCAATGATGTTTATGATTACTTATGTTTCTTTTCTAAGTCTCATTAAGTAATTTTAATTCAAACGTAGTTCACTACTGAGCTCTTAAGTACCTCATGGGTGAATTTGTAATTTTTTAAAAAAGATAAAGTGTAATGTGTTCAAATTTCATTAACAAATTAAGTTGTCATTAATCGACTGGTTTGAGACTTCAAAATAATGAGTTATTGTCTTCCTAACTCATGCCCCTAACCTTAAGATCTTTCAAACTTGGTTGGCTTCCACTTCTCAACAATTTGAAAAATTTCACTTTTACTCTTTTTTATAGCAAATGAGATGAATTGGTTTCTACCCTTTAACTATTTGTGTTTCAATCATTTCAGAGATTTAATTATTATTAATGTTACCCATTAAGTCTTGACCTAAATCCTTAATTATGGTTTAAAAATTCAAAATTACCATTTTACCCTAGGATTTTTTACTTTATAAAATTTTCAGTTTAACTCAAACGACTTGAAACTTTATTGTTACCATACTCATGACTCAATTTATACACCATAGAAGAATTTATATTTTTTTCATTTTTATTCAAGTTTTAATAATTATTTTAATTCAAAATTGAGAATTTTCAATATTAATTAATTTTACTAACCATAACATCTTTGTTCTTCAGATGATTTTAGAAGGTTCACCTAGATCATAGAACCACTTTGAATAACTTTTGTGAATTTTTGAAAAATATATTTTAAAATTTATAATTTTTAATTGATTTTTAGTGACTAAATAAAAAGAAATTTTTTTTTATTTCAAAATTATTTTTTATATTTCTTATAAATCTTTTGACCTCAGAGAATGCAGAGAAATTTCTTTATATTTTTCTGATTTTTATTTTATCTTTTATAATTATTTTATTAAAAAATATAGAAAAATATATTCTTACACTTTGAAAAATTTATAAACACATTTTTAAATTGTTCTTTATGGTTGTGAAGTTTGTGATGTTTTGGAATATTTTTATATTTTTAATCATTTTTAATTATTTGAAATAAGAAACTAACTTAAAAATAAACTTGTGTATTTTAACCCCATTTTTATTTTTCCTGTGCATATGGTCTCAAGAAACACTCCAAATCAATTTTTATAATTATTTTAAGCTAAAATCCTTATTTACTTAGAAAATATATTTTCATACCAAAAATAATTTTTGTGGCATTCAAATTTCCAGAAAGGCTTCCTGATGTGATTATCTTCAATTTAGGTTGTTTTGGTGATTTCTTGAATTACTTTATATTTTCTACCTTTTGATATTTTTTTATTAATTTTAAAGTAGAAAATGTTTAATCTTGGCATTTTGTTCATCAAGGAACCTTCCTAACTAGATTTTGTATTTTTCCGACTTTATTTTATTTTTTTAATTATTTAATTAAGATAATACTAAATATTCCAGCAATTGGAGCTTTTGATCATGGGGATGCTCTCTAGCCTTAAAAAAATTAGAGAAGGTTCCTCATGTCATTAGAAACAAACCCTTAAAATTTGAAATAAAATATTTAATTAATATTTTTGATTTTTGGTTCAATAAATTCCATTCTGTTCGCTGAGCAGAAATGTATTTTTATTTTATTTTTTTGATTTTCTTGCACCAAGGTATTAATTTATAAATTTCTGTTATTAAATAATTCCAAAGTATCCTATTTTTCTACTTATCCGACTCAGTGGCGCATCATTCTCGTATCTGTCAAACTCCCACGCTTCGCCCGTTGATTCGCTGCGCTTTCCACGCAGGCTACTGACTTGGCCCGCGGTTCACGTATGCTTCGTCCATCCGGCTCGATCCACATCGTTTGATCAATACAAGCGTGAATGGACGACATTCGTTCATCGTCCTAAACGCGCCCTAACCCGAGAATCTTCCAACTTCTAGATCTAAGACCTCGCTCGATGCTCAACAAAATTAAGTGCGGTTTGTTCCTACACTTTCATCTAAGTTAGACGAACACATTTATACCGCTAGATATGCATGTAATGTAAATCTTCCTCACAAAGGTCCAAACGGAGACAAAAATGTGAAGTTTCAGGTTATACCGTTGCCCAAGATGTGAGGCATCAATTGGGTTTGTTTTTGAGCTTCGTCTTGAGTCCACGAACATCCTCCAAGCTTCAATTCGATCTGTAATCGAGCCTAAGTATATTCTCGGTTAAGAGATGGCTCGGGTGTGGTCTATGTCTGGGTTAGAGGGCTCGAGATGATGGGGCTTTCATAGGGGAAGTGGTTTTGAAGTGTTGTGAAGCTTTTGGGATTGTCAATTTTGAGTTGGGTGGAGGTTGATTCCAAGGCGAGAAATGGTCTGGATTTGAGCCTTGGAAATTAAGGCTTTGTGGTCGGTTTGAGGGCTTGAAAATGGTGGGGATGAACTTCGTGAGAATGTGAGAAAGTATGGGAACAATTTGGCAGGGCTTTGGAAAGGTCTTGTGCATTCCCCTCCTTTGGCAGAGTGGTGGTGGTCTATTTGTAGACCAGACTATGACTACAAATAGGGCAACTCAGAGTGGCCAAAGTGGTGCTTAGGTAGAGGGAAAAGATGCTTAATACACAAAAATAATATACTATTTTAAGTACTTATTTTATGTTTATTTTTTGTGATATTGTACTTTAAAGAAGAATATTTTTATGTTTTTGCAGTAGATATACATTTTTAGGCAATTGGAGCAAAATTGACAAAAATATGAACTTTGAAGCCAAAACAACGAATTTTAAGATTTTAGCGCATGATGCGTCAGATCGGTGCATGATGCGTCAAAATCCAGAGAACTGACGCATGGTGCGCCATATACGACTTTTTCAAATTAAGACGGTTCGAAACGAATTTTCGCGCGAATTTCAAAAAGACACTTGTTCCACACACCTCTTGGAGTAATTCAATGCTTCTAGACACTTTGGAAGAATCTTTTATGAAGGGACATATCTCTTGGATCGAATGACACATCTTTTGAATTCAAAAGAGTTGACTTTTGGAGGGAATTTTGAATTGTTTTCCGAAGGAGGCAACGCAAAATAAAAGAAGAAAACTTCTCATTTGTCAAAGTGTGTGTGGCGTGAGGGAGAGAGAAAGTGGACAAGAGTGAGAGAAGAAGAGATTTTCTTCTAGGATTGTAAGAGGAGAGAGGTGAGATATTTCTTCTTCATTACACTTCTAAGAGAGAATTGAGAGTAATTGTAAAGAGAGAAAGACTTGGAGGAACTTCTAGGGATTTGCTTGGGAAGGATTGTGAGATAAGTTGTATTTTTATTTCTTTTGTTTTGTAAACTTCTTTTTATATATGAAATCCATGCTTTGTCGTATCCTTCTCATGAATTCTGAGTAGTATTTTTTTTCATTCTCTCTACTTTGAGAAATTATTTTGTGAAGAATATATTTTGTTTTCTACAGTTTTAAATGTCAATAATTTGTGATGATTTGAACTCCGATCTTCATTTACTTTTCGTTCTAACCAATTGAAATGTTAAAACTTGTTGACTGACATGTTCTCAAATGATATATGATTTCTATAATTTAGGAAGAATCACATTTGTTTTCACGGGAGAGTATGTCATCCATGAGATTGGGTGCAAATAAATAATGAAATATACTTTGTTCAATGCAGAATCAGAGATTTTATGGTGATAGATTACAATTTCTAATTTGGTCAAGTTGTTTGGAAACTAATGCGAGATTGTTAGCCCTCAGGTGAGGAAGTAGTGAGAGCTCTGGAGTGGCAGCCAATATCCTCTCAGTCTAACCACAGAATTAGGGATCAAACTCTGAATTAGTCAATGTTCTTTATAGCACTCAGAAGAGGGTAAAGAATATGATTGCTTCTATTTGACCCAAAACAGTTTATATATATTTATTCAAATGATTTCAATTTCTTCACAATCCATATACTGATTTTAAAGGGGAATGATGTTTTCTTAAATTTAAACTTTCCGTCACAACAAAAATTTTGTTTAATTTTCATAATTTTACTTTTGAAAGTTTAGTATTTAGTTTAATTTATTTTTTGTAGTCTTACATTTGTATTTTAATTAGCATTCACTTGAGTAATTAATTTTTAAACTTCACACTTTACTTTTATTTTTTATATTTTTAGATTATAAAATAATTTTCATAATTTACTTTTAGGATTTTTCAACTTTTCTCTGGGATCGATACGTATACTTGCGTTAATTTTAAAAGTGATTTAACAGTTTAAAAAAAGTTTTAAAAGATAAATTATTTTCATAAAAAATATTTTTGTTCGGATTATATTGCATATTTATTATATATCTACAGTGTGTAATTTTGTAATATTGAAAAATATTTACAAAATTCTCACACTAAATCTGCCTCCTGCATCAATACTCCAATATTCAATGGGAGTGAGCCACCTTAGGGAGTTCAAATTTTGAGCTTTTGGCCATGGGGGCCTTCTTGGGCTTGGTATTCTCCAACATTTAGGTGGGTTGGCCGGCCGGTCAAATTCACCTCTACACTGTGGGAGGTCAGAAGTGAGGACATGTGAATTCAAGTTCGTCCAAGCATGGGTAGTTGCAATTTTTCAAAGTGGGGAATGGGTTTGGGTTAGGTTGGTTTAACCATGGGTTCAACCCCATGGAAATGGACTTGGGTCGCTTCCAAGGTGGCTGGGGTTGTTGGGTTAACTTCTAGGGGTTTGGGTGTTTGATTTGGCATGAGAAACATGCATTTGGTGGGATTAGGGTTTTGGTTAAGCCACTTTGGTGGGAGGTGAAAGAAAGTTCAGCTTTTACCATTTTGGGGTACTTTAGCCATGTGATGTTTATGGATGGCCCCATGAGCGATTTCATGACATGCAATAAGGCCATGGGTGATTTTCATAAGGAAGGAATTTGGGGATTTTGAAGATTTGGTGAGAAATTGCCATGGAACCAAAAAAGAATCATGGATGCATGATGTGGGGTGCCATGGTGTATAATTAAGAATGATGAAAATGAATTTGTCCTGTGGGCTTCAATGATAATTGAAATTGGGCTCAATTTATGAGTTTTTGAATTTTGTCATTGGAGGAATTAGTTTTGGGCTTTTAGGATGGGTTAAGAAAAAAAATTGATTTTGGGTTTGGCCAATGGTCTTGAAGCACTTGAAATTGTCATGAAAAGTTGATTTTGGTTTGATGTATTTGAATTGGTGTGTGGGTTCAATTTGGTGGATTTTGAATCTGGTGGAATTTTGATACGAATTCAGACATTTGGCTCAAAACTGAGGGCTTTGGGTTTGTAATTGAAATTTGGGTTTTAATTTGATGTTTGGTGAAATTGAATTTGAATTTGGCATTGGAATTTGGAGGGCTTGAATTTGGGGTTAAATTGGGTATTTTGGGGAATTTGGGGGACTTAGGAAATTTAGGAAAATTGGGTAATTTTGGGAAAAATTGGATAAGGTGATCATGCATGCCATGAATAGCCTACTTGGGACCATAAGACAACAAATGAGAACTCATTTTTGAGCTTACACATATTGGTCTTGGCCATTTTAATCAAAGGCTAAAGGTTTGGAAGCATCCATGTGAATTTTCCAAAGAGGTAATGAGGTAGGTTCAGTCTATGTGATTTTAGGGTTTTGAGGTATGTGTGTGTGAGACCAATCCCAAGCCACCTAGGGTTGTCCTAAGGCCTGATTGAACCTAAAGGAACTCACTCTTGAGTCTCCGCATGTTTGTCTTAGCCATCACAAAATGACATTTGGGGGCTTGCGACCACTTAGGCGGGACTTCACAAGAGGAGTCAAGATTTGTTTTGATTTTCTATGTGGGCTGTGAATTGTCTCACTAGTCCTCTAAGACAGTTCTTAAGAAAGTCTTATGGGTAGATCCTACGTTCCTAAAGAGAAGAATTTGACCTCATAAAAAATGAGGTCAACAGGAATATGTCTGTGAGTGTCTCTGAGTCATGTGACTCAAATTGTCCCTCATTTACATTGATGCCACATTCTTGCTGTTTCCTCCATCTATGTTGAGACTTCATACATTTCCCTAAATAGTGCATTAAGTGTAGAATTTGTTATGGAAAATTTATTACTTATCCTTCATTGCCTCAGTTTGTAGGACTGTCGAACCACAAACATTTTTCCCTCATCCGGTGGAAGATAGCTCTACTGACTCTTTTCTTCAATTGCTTCTTCTTTGCTAACTTTTTCTATTGCACCCTGCTCAATTAAAAACACAACTTTGCTCGTTCGGTAATTAGAGACGATGTACCAAAATTCATTCCATCTAAAGCTTTTCCTGGTTTCGAGTGTAGTGAGCATGCTACTCTTTTTAGGCTTCTTCTCTCTCTAAGTGGCTCAGTCCTTCTTCTTACCAGTTTTCTCAACTCTCTGTGGCATCTCTGTTGATTTGTTGATCTGTGGGTATCTATCTGAATGGCGGTGGGTGTCTGCTCTATTTTTACTGTCTCTCCACCTTCAGTACCAAGGTTTGGACATCACCTAAAGACCAATAAAGCTGTAGTTAGACCACGTTACGGATCGTGTGCTTCAACCCTCTCAAGTATCTAGCTATCATGTGCTCCTCCGGCTTTGTCAAATCACATTTCAGCTTGAGTTGCATAAACTCCACTGTGTACTCCTCTAATAGGCCCTATGCTGTAGGTAGTGGAGCTTCAAGAAAAGATCCTGACGGTAGAGTGGGGGTACACATTGTCACTGTAACTTTTTTCATCTTTTCCCTGGTAGTAATCCTGCTCTATCGTTCTTTATTCCTCTCCCTCTTTAGGTTCTCCCACTACTATGAGATGCTCTTCTTTAGCTTGATAGTAGTAAGTTTCACTTTCCAGCCATCTGACACTCCTTCTCAATAGACTGCAACCACTTCATGAAGTCATCCAGACTCATCATTCCCTCAAAATTCGGTATGTCTATTTTCACTCCCAAGTCTCTGTATCCTCCAACAAGGACTTCGTCTTGTATCCTTTAACAGACACTTCATCTCTCGGTCTCTTTTGATGATGTCTATGAAAGCATCGTGAAATATTCTCTTCTCCACGATAATCATCCCTACAGAAGGGTTTCAGATGTTCCTCTCTCTCTCTCTCTCTCGTCGTTGGAGCTCGGTACCACTCTTGATTGTGACCTCTTAATGGGTTCTTTTCTTAATGTCATTGAGCCATTGTGGCACTCAACGGAGTTTTCATTGTATCTCTTCCATGGTAAACTCTTGATCGCGTCCGACACTTGCTTCTCGGTGGAATGGTTAGGTTTTGAGTTTCGGTAGGTGGAGGAGAGTATATAGGGATGACGTAGGGTGGGTGTTAAAGAAAAAAATTACGTGGCTAGTTTGAAAATTCAGAAAAGCGAAGCATATTTGTGTGGAGTTAGGGTTGAGTATTCGCAGATGCTAGAAACTCTAGGATAGAACTATGATTAGACTAGCTCTAATACTAAATGATATCAGAGTTAACCCAAATAACAATAGGAAAATAAATATTATTGCTGAATTCAAACAGGGTGGTGGTGGTCTGCGAGAGTTTAAAGGTGGGCACAGGTGTGGAAAAGAAGGTTGACAAGTAGAAAACAACAATAAGGTAGTTTCTCCGATGGCGGACAACGAAATAACATTAGGGAGCGATGTGCGTCGGCTTTCCAGGGTGATGGCAACAAGAATGGAGGGCTGAAATGTGGGCGACCATAAATAGGAAGTGCAACAGAGGTGGAGGCTGGAACAACAATGGCAGCAAGGAGGAAGGGCTTGACAAAGGAGATTTGTAGGTAAACAACTACAGGGCTGTAGTCGAAGTGGTCTGCAGCAAGGAGTGAGGCGTGGCAGGAGGAACGTGAAAGGGTGTAGGGAAGATACACACCACCCAAAGATTAAGATACAACCGAAACACCACCTGAAATTCTAGGACACAACTCTCAGAGAAAAAAAGAGGGTCCGAATACTGCCCCTGTACGACGCACGAAATTAAACTTAAAACATCATGAAAAATATATTTTAATAGGATAATTAGGAGAGACCCAAGGGTTCTGGCCGACGCTACAACGAAAATACCTGGATCAGTTTGGTCCAGCCGTGGAATCAAGATCGACTTCCCATTGCAAGAAATCATGTGTGCGCGGGATAACGTTTGTGTCGCTATTGTCTATGTGGAGGATCATATTTAGGTTGAACTTACTATTGCATTTCACAAATACGATAATATTTAAAGATTTCATTTTAAAAATGTGTTGGAATTGACACTAAAATATTCATAGCTAAGACCCTACCGAAATAATTTCATTAATTTGATTTTCTTTAAATTCTTTAATAATTTGAAACGTAATTAAATTTCTACTGTGATTGCAATATACATAACCATTTCAAAACATGCTATAATGTTTATGCAATTTTAATAAGTAGCACATTTAAATAATTTTATTGATAACTTTCATGATCTAAGCATTTTAAATATGGAGTCATTTAAAATTTTAAAAAATTGAATTTAGTATAAAGTAAGACATATAACTATGCTAACCTTTTAGATGTTTTGTTTGTTGCTTAATTTTTATCCATCACTTCCTGTTGTGTGATACCTAGTATATAAATCATGTTATTCAATTAGAGCGTTTACAACATAATTTTATAACATTCCTTAGTATTTGATTACATTTAATATGCTAAATATTAATTTCATAAAACTTACTAATTTTGAAATTTAATGTCTCTAAGTTATATAATTTAAATACATAATATTCATTTAAATCTCATTAAATTATAGCGCTTCTAAATAAATTGTATTATTAGTTGTATTATCTTACGTAACTTGTTCCCTTGATCAATGCCTTGTCGGTTCTGATGATTTCTTCCAATCTACAGTTGTCCTCATGTTAAAACTCTAAAACGTCTCTTCATTTTAAACTCACCATAGGCATGTATTTCTATAAAAAAATAAAATTGTAATTAAATAATTACGAGTGAAATTCTATTAAATTCATCCATTCTCTTGTAAAATCAACGATCCCTTCTAATTCTTCATTTTTTATATTCTTCAACCATTTAATTTTTAATATTTTTTTAATAAAAGTTAATATTAATATTTAATAACATTAAACTTAAAGAACCTTTTTTTTGCAATTAAAAACTCTTACATTTACATCAAATTCTAATTAGATTCTTCTGTTCGATCTGATTTGATTCCT
>JXCR01082343.1:832501-876451 GCA_002079205.1 Phalaenopsis hybrid cultivar
AAAAAAAAAAAAAAGTAAAGAGTATTGAACATGCAAATGGACTCGCTGTGATCTTGCAGTAAACTCAAAAGCTTGTCGATGAGTATGAACTCTATTGCTTTTTGAACACTTGGAACTCTATTAGACTTTCAAAACATTGGAGTAAACTTGAACTGAATATGAGGAATTAGCTGGGAATCCTTTTAATTTATAAGAGGAAAATTTATTCCTTATGTGATACACCAGGATAAAATACATTTATATAAAAGCAAAATTTTAAAATTTTGAAATGTACCAAAGATTCCAATTTGTAAGACTCGTTACCAAATCTACAATACACATATACAAGAAAACAAATTTTAATACTTGAAGTTGTCTTCTTCTGTTTCCGCCTTAGCTTGCTCGTCAAAAAATATCCTTAAAAGTATTAACAACATTAAATCATATTAAATTGTAGAATTTTTGAAATTTCATTTCAAATAAATTCAATTAATAACTTCACATAATTTACTATCTTATCTTACTAACCTTTTGCCTTGCCCTGTTGTTTCGAATTGAGGCATTCGCCCGATCTCCCTTCAAGCAGAACAAATATTCTCGTGATGCCCTTCATCCCCAAACTCTTGGTCGTGCTTCAATAAGCTGCACGAGAGGTAGGAAATGGCTCGCACCTCTCCTTCTTGTTCCTCTTTGCCGACAACAAGAGCACGAATGCCTCTCCCTCTATTTCTCGTAGGGTTGAGGAATCGTCGATGGTTCAAGGGAGAAGATTTGGTGAGCCGCTCGAGCACTCCAGGTGGTCGATCGAGCTTTCTATTCTGCTTTCTCCTTTTTTTTGCTGCTCACGACACTCAACCGAGCCACTCAAGCTCCCTTCGTGCAAGGAAAATGCCGCACGAGCTCTCCCTCATCTCTGGCTCGGTTACACATAACCTCCGGCTTCTCTTTCTTCTCCCTTTATTGTAGCTTCTTCTTCTTCCGTCCTCTTTTTGATTGATTTATTATTTTTATTTTTTTTTCTTCCTCCTTCTCGTTCTTCTTCTAGCTCTCTCTCTCTCTCTCTCTCTCTCTCTCTCTCTGGCTTCAAAATGTCCCTCTCTCTCGCTGTGTTCAAATGGATGGAGACGAGGAATAATGCTCATCTTAGTACTCACACGAGCAATGTGGTTTTACTCTAATGACACCTCGTTACCAACAAAGTTAAATTTTTTGTTTATTAATATTACATCCAAATCCATGACAACCATGAAGTATTTTTAATTATTAGTGGATTTGCCTTATTTTGACGGTCACATGGTGCCGTATGAGTTTATTGACAAATGGTCAAACAAGAGGGATAGAAACTGCCTTATGAGCTTTGCGGGAAAAAACATTCTATAGTGAAATCCATGTTCTTTCAGAGAAGAAGAGGCCTCTCTTGAGTTTTTAAACTTCACTGTGGTTCAACCGACCATAGATTTCATCTTAGAGTTAATTCTTTTTTACATACTTATTTACCCAATACACTCAAACGAGTATGAGTAGAAGAAGCATATTGTAGATTTAATTGCTTGAGGTTCAGCTCGTGAAAATCTACGCCAATATGCAACTCTAGCTCAACTTGTGCCAATAGTGCATGAATATTTATTATATCAAGATATTTTTTGGGATGACAATGCCCACAGAAGTGACGTAATCGAAATTGACAACATATTTGTTTCCTTTAACTTGGCCGATTTGACTACTATGAGGCGATAGAAGCTTCAATGGATGAGCTTGAAACTCCCCCAACACCAGGAGACTGAAGAGAGAGTGCCCCCTACTCCCAACGTGAGAGTCCCATAAAAAAGGCAACAACTTGACTACTGTATATCTACCGAATTGATCCAAGTTTTGTCTATTTCTCTTGGGCCACTTTTAGTTTTCCGATTATTATATATTTATTTTTGTAAGAGTCTGAGGCTAGTTTTAGTGTGTTTTGAATCTAGACAGCCATCAACATCTTGTTTTCCCTTTGAAGGTTATAACCTAGGGTTCTGGGTGGTGTTTCAGTTATATCTTGATCTCTAGGTGATGTTTATCTTTCCTATACCTTTTCACGCCCCTCTCGCTAACTGACATGCCTACCTCCTCGTTGCGGGCTGCCGTGACAACAACCCTTTTTTTTGTTTTCATGCATTTCCTCTGTCTAGCCTTTTCTCCTTATTGCCATTGTTGTTCCAACTCTCCACCTTCATTGTCTCCAATGTTCAACCCTTCCTCTTTGTTGCCGCCACCATTTCAGCCCTCGATCCTTTTTGCTATCAACCTTGCAAACCCTCCTATACGTTCCCTACTTTTTGCTTGCCATTTGACACCAAGAAAACAACCATCTTGCTGCTTTCTTCTTGCTAACAACCTTTTTCACCCCTCGCCACTATCAGCACTATTTTGGTTAGTGGAGTTGCCCGTAAGAAGCTGTCGGTCACCGAAATCGAGATCCCGTCGCCCGCTTCGGAAGGACGTTTTAATTTACATATAGATTTAAGTTTAGAAAAATATGANGGGAATGATGTTTTCTTAAATTTAAACTTTCCGTCACAACAAAAATTTTGTTTAATTTTCATAATTTTACTTTTGAAAGTTTAGTATTTAGTTTAATTTATTTTTTGTAGTCTTACATTTGTATTTTAATTAGCATTCACTTGAGTAATTAATTTTTAAACTTCACACTTTACTTTTATTTTTTATATTTTTAGATTATAAAATAATTTTCATAATTTACTTTTAGGATTTTTCAACTTTTCTCTGGGATCGATACGTATACTTGCGTTAATTTTAAAAGTGATTTAACAGTTTAAAAAAAGTTTTAAAAGATAAATTATTTTCATAAAAAATATTTTTGTTCGGATTATATTGCATATTTATTATATATCTACAGTGTGTAATTTTGTAATATTGAAAAATATTTACAAAATTCTCACACTAAATCTGCCTCCTGCATCAATACTCCAATATTCAATGGGAGTGAGCCACCTTAGGGAGTTCAAATTTTGAGCTTTTGGCCATGGGGGCCTTCTTGGGCTTGGTATTCTCCAACATTTAGGTGGGTTGGCCGGCCGGTCAAATTCACCTCTACACTGTGGGAGGTCAGAAGTGAGGACATGTGAATTCAAGTTCGTCCAAGCATGGGTAGTTGCAATTTTTCAAAGTGGGGAATGGGTTTGGGTTAGGTTGGTTTAACCATGGGTTCAACCCCATGGAAATGGACTTGGGTCGCTTCCAAGGTGGCTGGGGTTGTTGGGTTAACTTCTAGGGGTTTGGGTGTTTGATTTGGCATGAGAAACATGCATTTGGTGGGATTAGGGTTTTGGTTAAGCCACTTTGGTGGGAGGTGAAAGAAAGTTCAGCTTTTACCATTTTGGGGTACTTTAGCCATGTGATGTTTATGGATGGCCCCATGAGCGATTTCATGACATGCAATAAGGCCATGGGTGATTTTCATAAGGAAGGAATTTGGGGATTTTGAAGATTTGGTGAGAAATTGCCATGGAACCAAAAAAGAATCATGGATGCATGATGTGGGGTGCCATGGTGTATAATTAAGAATGATGAAAATGAATTTGTCCTGTGGGCTTCAATGATAATTGAAATTGGGCTCAATTTATGAGTTTTTGAATTTTGTCATTGGAGGAATTAGTTTTGGGCTTTTAGGATGGGTTAAGAAAAAAAATTGATTTTGGGTTTGGCCGATGGTCTTGAAGCACTTGAAATTGTCATGAAAAGTTAATTTTGGTTTGATGTATTTGAATTGGTGTGTGGGTTCAATTTGGTGGATTTTGAATCTGGTGGAATTTTGATACGAATTCGGACATTTGGCTCAAAACTGAGGGCTTTGGGTTTGCAATTGAAATTTGGGTTTTAATTTGATGTTTTGTGAAATTGAATTTGAATTTGGCATTGGAATTTGGAGGGCTTGATTTTGGGGTTAAATTGGGTATTTTGGGGAATTTGGGAGACTTAGGAAATTTAGGAAAATTGGATAATTTTGGGAAAATTTGGATAAGGTGATCATGCATGCCATGAATAGCCATCTTGGGACAATAAGACAACAAATGAGAACTCATTTTTGAGCTTACACATATTGGTCTTGGCCATTTTAATCAAAGGCTAAAGGTTTGGAAGCATCCATGTGAATTTTCCAAAGAGGTAACGAGGTAGGTTCAGTGTATGTGATTTTAGGGTTTTGAGGTATGTGTGTGTGAGACCAATCCCAAGCCACCCAGGGTTGTCCTAAGGCCTAATTGAACCTAAAGGAACTCACTCTTGAGTCTACGCATGTTTGTCTTAGCCATCACAAAATGACATTTGGGGGTTTGCGACCACTTGGGTGGGACTTCACAAGAGGAGTCAAGATTTGTTTTGATTTTCTATATGGGGTGTGAATTGTCCCACTAGTCCTCTAAGACAGTTCTTAAGAAAGTCTTATGGGTAGATACTACGTTCCTAAAGAGAAGAATTTGACCTCATCAAAAATGAGGTCAACAGGAATATGTCTGTGAGTGTCTCTGTGTCATGTGACTCAAATTGTCCCTCATTTATATTGATGCCACATTCTTGCTGCTTCCTCCGTCTATGTTGAGGCTTCATACATTTCCCTAAATAGTGCATTAAGTGTAGAATTTGTTATGGAAAATTTATTACTCATCCCTCATTGCCTCAGTTTGTAGGACTGTCGAACCACAAACATTTTTCCCTCATCCGGTGGAAGATAGCTCTACTCACTCTTTTCTTCAGTTGCTTCTTTTTGCTAACTTTTTATAGTGCACCCTGCTCAGTTAAAAACACAACTTTGCTCGTTCGGTAATTAGAGACGATGTACCAAAATTCATTCCATCTAAAGCTTTTCCTGGTTTCGAGTGTAGTGAGCATGCTACTCTTTTTAGGCTTCTCTCTCTGAGTGGCTCAGTCCTTCTTCTTACCAGTTTTCTCAACTCTCTGTGGCATCTTTGTTGATTTGTTGATCTGTGGGTGGCTATCTGAACGACGGTGGGTGTCTGCTCTATTTTTGCTGTCTCTCCACCTTTAGTACCAAGGTTTGGACATCACCTAAAGACCAATAAAGCTGTAGTTAGACCACGTTACGAATCGTGTGCTTCAACCCTCTCAAGTATCTAGCTATCGTGTGCTCCTCCGGCTTTGTCAAATCACATTTCAGCTTGAGTTGCATAAACTCCACTGTGTACTCCTCTGATAGGCCCTCTGCTGTAGGTAGTGGAGCTTCAAGAAAAGATCCTGACGGTAGAGTGGGGGTACACACTGTCACTGTAACTTTTTTCATCTTTTCCCAGGTAGTAATCCTGCTCTATTATTCTTTATTCCTCTCCCTCTTTAGGTTCTCCCACTACAATGAGATGCTCTTCTTTAGCTTGATAGTAGTAAGTTTCACTTTCCAGCCATCTGACACTCCCTCTCAATAGACTGCAACCACTCCATGAAGTCATCCAGACTCATCATTCCCTCAAAATTCGGTATGTCTATTTTCACTCCCAATTCTCTATATCCTCTAACAAGCACTTCATCTTGTATCCTTTAACAGACACTTCATCTCTCGGTCTCTTTTGATGTTGTCTATGAAAGCATCCTAAAATATTCTCTTCTCCACTATAATCATCTCTATAGAAGGGTTTCAGATGTTCCTCTCTCTCTCTCTCTCTCTCTCTCTCGTCGTTGGAGCTCGGTACCACTCTTGATTGTGACCTCTTAATGGGTTCTTTTCTTAATGTCATTGAGCCATTGTGGCACTCAGCGGAGTTTTTATTGTATCTCTTCCATGGTAAACTCTTGACCGCGTCCGACACTTGCTTCTCGGTGTAATGGTTAGGTTTTGAGTTTCGGTAGGTGGAGGAGAGTATATAGGGATGACGTAGGGTGGGTGTTAAAGAAAAAAATTACGTGGCTAGTTTGAAAATTCAGAAAAGCGAAGCATATTTGTGTGGAGTTAGGGTTGAGTATTCGCAGATGCTAGAAACTCTAGGATAGAACTATGATTAGACTAGCTCTAATACTAAATGATATCAGAGTTAACCCAAATAACAATAGGAAAATAAATATTATTGCTGAATTCAAACAGGGTGATGGTGGTCTGCGAGAGTTTAAAGGTGGGCACAGATGTCGAAAATAAGGTTTACAAGTAGAAAACACCAATGAGGTAGTTTCTCCGATGGCGGACAACGAAATAACATTAGGGA
This sequence comes from Phalaenopsis hybrid cultivar, assembly GCA_002079205.1. Classification (NCBI taxonomy): domain Eukaryota; kingdom Viridiplantae; phylum Streptophyta; class Magnoliopsida; order Asparagales; family Orchidaceae; genus Phalaenopsis; species Phalaenopsis hybrid cultivar. The sequence goes on from JXCR01082343.1 coordinate 838,690, forward strand.
GCGATGTGCGTCGGCTTTCCAGGGTGATGGCAACAAGAATGGAGGGCTGAAATGTGGGCGACCATAAATAGGAAGTGCAACAGAGGTGGAGGCTGGAACAACAATGGCAGCAAGGAGGAAGGGCTTGACAAAGGAGATTTGTAGGTAAACAACTACGGGGTTGTTGTTGAAGTGGCCTGCAGCAAGGAGGGAGGCTTGGCAAGAGGAACGTGAAAGGGTGTAGGGAAGATACACACCACCCAAAGATTAAGATACAACCGAAACACCACCTGGAATTCTAGGACACAACTCTGAGAGAAAAAAAGAGGGTCCGAATACTGTCCTTGTACGACGCACAAAATTAAACTTAAAACATCATGAAAAATATATATTAATAGGATAATTAGGAGAGGCCCAAGGGTTCTGGCCGACGCCACAACGAAAATACCTGGATCAATTTGGTCCAGGCGTGGAATCAAGATCGGCTTACCATTGCAAGAAATCATGTGTGCACGGGATAACCTTTGTGTCGCTATTGTCTATGTGGAGGATCATATTTAGGTTGAACTTATTATTGCATTTCACAAATATGATAATATTTAAAGATTTCATTTTAAAAATGTGTTGGAATTGACGCTAAAATATTTATAGCTAATACCCTACCGAAATAATTTCATTGATTTGATTTTCTTTAAATTCTTTTAATAATTTGAAACCTGATTAAATTTCTACTGTGATTGCAATATACATAACCATTTCAAAACATGCTATAATGTTTATGCAATTTTAATAAGTAGCACATTTAAATAATTTTATTGATAACTTTCATGATCTAAGAATTTTAAATATGGAGTCATTTAAAATTTTAAAAAATTGAATTTAGTATAAAGTAAGACATATAACTATTCTAACCTTTTAGATGTTTTGTTTGTTGCTTAATTTTTATCCATCACTTCCTTTTGTGTGATACCTAGTATCTAAATTATTTTATTCAATTACAGCGTTTACAACATAATTTTATAACATTCCTTAGTATTTGATTACATTTAATATGCTAAATATTAATTTCATGAAACTGACTAATTTTGAAATTTAATGTCTCTAAGTTATATAATTTAAATACATAATCTTCATTTAAATCTCATTAAATTATAGCGCTTCTAATTAAATTATATTATTAGTTGTATTATCTTGTGTAACTTGTTCCCTTGATCAATCACTTGTCGGTTCTGATGATCTCTTCCAATCTACAATTGTCCTCGTGTTAAAACTCTAAAACGTCTCTTCATTTTAAACTCACCATAGGCATGTATTTCTATAAAAAATAAAATTGCAATTAAATAATTACGAGTGAAAATTCAAATAAATTCATCCATTCTCTTGTAAAATCAACGATCCCTTCTAATTCTTCATTTTTTATATCCTTCAACCATTTAATTTTTAATATTTTTTTAATAAAAGTTAATATTAATGTTCAAAAACATTAAACTTAAAGAACCTTTTTTTTGCAATTAAAAACTCTTACATTTACATGAAATTCTAATTAGATTCTTCTGTTCGATCTGATTTGATTCCTCTCCGTTGAATCCCTCCCTATTTTTGTTTTTATTTAGTCGGTCAGATTCTTCTTTAGCCTGAAAAATGTGAGGATTTAGGTCGTGATGGACGACAACCTCGGAATCCTAAGGCGAGTTAGAGTTTAGATTGCACAACATGATTATGCAAAAGTTTAAAGATGAGATGAAGATTTATGTTGCGCTAGGCAAACAACCTCGAAGTCCTATGGCTTGACTGTTTAATTCATAGGAATGGTTTAGTTGGGGAAGAAATGTTCTGTTGTTGAAGATGATCGTGCTACCCACAACGCTAGTTTCAAGCTCCTTGTCGTGACGGGTTTAGGTTTTCTAGGGTGGCGAACTACAATGTCAAATTAGACGGCCCTATGGTTGTGGTTTTTTAAGCATTTTCACGAAAGACATGTTGAAGTTGTACAGTGTATGAAATAACAGTAGAGTGTGTAGTACAAGACAAACAGTAGAGTATTCAGTGAAAAAGAATAGTACAACATACGGTGTAAAGAAAATGTAAAGGGTGCAGCAGGAGAGTGACTGCAAGAAAGTAACATGCTGTAAACATAAAACAAACTTGTATACCTGGTAGATCTGCTGTTCTTTCGTTGTAGTTGATGCAATGGGTACAAGTAACAAAATTTGTTGAAACAAGCCGAAATGCATCATATAAACAAAAGCTAACGAAGAAAAGAAACATCGTCCATAAAACTCGAGAAAAATCGTCAAAAGACTCACGAAAGGAAAAGTATGAGAAAACCGACGAATCGATAAATCGATGAAAATCATAGAAAACAAGGGAAAATCCCAAAAAAAGACCACAAATGATTTGTCCAAAAGTTTCGATAAGACATGAAAAAGTCCGAAAAGATGGGATTGCAAGCAGTCGGGTAGGGCTAGGCTCAAATATACATTTGTACTCGAGGGTCGTCGAAGGCTACTCGGTCACCCGGATGTATAAATCCCGCCACTCAACTAGAAGGGTGTCCTACTGAACCTGTCTTAGGAGGGTACTCCTTGGCCTGAAGCAGATGATTAACAGGTGGACAACCAAATTTTAAAAAATATTTAAAATTTATATTTTTAGCATGCACATAGGTTTCAAGCATACAAAAGTGAGTTGTATCAATTTTGTTTGTAGCGAAAAATATATTTTTATTTTAAAAAAAAGTGTATTATCAAATTTGTTTTATTAGTTTTGAAAAAGTGTAGTTATCCACGAGTCATTCACGCTGTCGGGCATAAGACTACCAACAACCTAAGAAGGTACGGGTCAACTCCCGCTAGTCTTATGTCGGTGAATGATATTACATCATATGGTTCACCGTGTTCGTGTGGATGTCCCGATGTAGTAGGATGGAATATCATTCCGCTCTACCACCGGTGTGCCTTTGTCATCACCGCCTTAAGCCTCAAAACAAAACCGATGTACTTGCGATCTTGCTTGATGGTTTAACGTATAGCAAAAGACTATACGTGGACACTTATGTATCGAATATAAACATAAAAAATCGAACCAAGAAGCAAGGAAAAAAAAGAACAAAAGTGGTGTGAGAGAAGAGGCACTGATCCACCTAAAACACCGAAAAGATGGAGGATTAATCAGTCCTCAAAACTCGTAACGAAAAGACCTGAGAAGGTAGGCCCAAGGTCCTTGAATCAATCCGAAAGGATGTTATTTTCTCGCTTTGTTAGAATTGGATCAACCTAAGGNACCCAAATGTATAAAGCCCGTCACTCAACTAGAAGGGTGTCCTACTGAACCTAACTTAGGAGGGTACTCCTTGGCCTGAAGCAGGTGATCAACATGTGGACAATCAAATTTTAAAAATATTTAAAATTTATATTTTTAGCATGCACATAGGTTTCAAGCATACAAAAGTGAGTTGTATCAATTTTGTTTGTAGCGAAAAATATTTCTTATCAAATTTAAAAGTGTAGTTGTCCACGAGTCGATTACGCTGTCGGACGTAGGACTACTAACAACCTAAGAATGTACCGGTCAACTCCCGCTAGTCTTATGTCGGTGAATGATTTTACATCCTACGGTTCACCGAGTTCGTGGGGGTGTCTCGATGTAGTAGAATGAAATATCATTCCGCTCTACCACCGGTGTGCCTTTGTCATCACCGCCCTAAGCCTCAAAACAAAATCGATCTACTTGCGATCTTGCTTGATGATTTAACGTATAACAAAAGGCTATAAGTGGGCACTTATGTATCAAACATAAGCATCAAAAACTGAACCAATAAGCAAAGAAAAAAAGAACAAAAGTGGGGTGAGAGAGAGAAGACATTGATCCACCTAAAACACCGAAAAGACGGATGATGAATCAGCCCTCAAAACTCGTAACGAAAAGATTTGAGAAGGTAGGGCCTAAGGTCCTTGAATCAATCCGAAAGGATGTTATTTTCTCGTTTTGTTAGAATTGGATCAACCCAAGGAGGGTGTCCTTTCCAAATCCTGTCTCGAACGAGTCGAAACGGGCCCGAACCGACATGAAGATCATCCACAAATGACCTCCCCGATATCGGTGTCTAACCTCAAAAAAAAAAAAAAATCTTCCATGGGCTCAATTTAATTCAACCAAATGCTCTCCCAAATAGGACTTGAAAATCCTTCAAATTCAATGAATTGAACAAAAGGAAAGTGACTCGAGAAAGACTACCATCGACACCTCCAAAGTCATGCCAAAATTAAGATTTTCCAACTCCCAAATTAATCAATAGCTTCACATACCAAATAAACATAGAACCATCCAATAAAGCCACATAAATGCTTATGGTCAGGGTCAATAGAGAAGAGGAAGCGGCCACCAAGGCTCTCGGCCAAGGCCACCAATAGAACAAGGAGCTCACGGCTAAGGCAAGAAACAGGGCCAAAAGAGGCTCACGGCTAAGGCAACCCAAGGCACAAGGAAGGCTCACAACCAAGGCAAACCAAGGCACAAGAAAGGCTCACGGCCAAGCCAACCCAAATCAATTCCACAAGGATCTTTGATTACATAAGAGAGTACAAAATATAACCATAATTTTGGGATGACAAATTTGATCCACCAACAATCATCCAAGTAATTCAAGCCCAACAAGAAGGACTAAATCAAATTAAACAACCCTCAGTATGTCTCACGGGTAGGAGTAGGAAACCATCCGACAGCTCTCGAATAAGGACATCACAACACACCAAGACAAGTTCTCGAGCGAGGGCCTAGAACAAACCAAATCAAGCCCCCAAGCCACCTCTCGGGTAGGGACAAATATAAAGCACAAACATAGGCTCTTAGGTAGGAGTTAAACCGGCAAACCGAGCCCCCAACCAGAGCTAAAGGACAGGCTTCCGAGGCTAATAAATGGAACTCAAATAATTAGGACAAAACCTCAATTAAAACCAAAGCCAAAGGCCTCGATGAAATCAATATCCCATGCTTCAATAGTGCAAACCGAGTACCAAAAAGAACCAAATCGAACTGCAGCTAAGGCTCAAAACCAGACCACAACAAAGGCTAGAAAACATCCTCATGCCCTCGAAACATCAAAAACATAGGGCCACCACTTGTTTCATATAAGAACAACTATAGAACTTTTCCAAATCAAGGTAAATTTCTTCATAGCATGCATTTTTTTCAAGCCAAAANTGGTCGGGGTCAATAGAGAAGAGGAAGCAACCACCAAGGCTCTCTGCAAGGCCACCAACAGAACAAAGAGCTCACGACTAAGGCAACCCAAGGTACAAGAAAGGCTCACGGCCAAAGCAACCCAAATCAATTCCACGAGGATCTTTGATTACATAAGAGAGTACAAAATATAATCATAATTTTGGGATGACAAATTTGATCCACCAACAATCATCCAAGTAATTCAAGCCCAATAAGAAGGACCAAATCAAATTAAACAACCCTCAATATGTCTCACGGGTAGGAGTAGGAAACCATCCGACAGCTCTCAAATAAGGACAACACAACACACCAAGACAAGTTCTCGAGCGAGGGCTTAGAACAAACCAAATCAAGCCCCCAAGCCACCTCTCGGGTAGGGACAAGTATAAAGCACAAACATAGGCTCTCGGGTAGGAGGTAAACCAGCAAACCGAGCCCCCAACCAGAGCTAAAGGACAAGCTTCTGAGGCTAATAAATGAAACTCAAATCATTAGGACAAAACCTCAATTAAAACCAAAGCCAAAGGCCTCGATGAAATCAATATCCCATGCTTCAATAGTGCAAACCGAGTACCAACAAGAACTTAATCGAACCGCAGCTAGGGCTCAAAACCAGACCACAACAAAGGCTAGAGAACATCCTCATGCCCTTGAAACATCAAAAACATAGGGCCACCACGTGTTTCATATAAGAACAGCTATAGAACTTTTCCAAATCAAGGTAAATTTCTTCATAGCATGCATTTTTTTCAAGCCAAAAAAGAATTATAAGATGCCAAAACCGAGCCTTCCACATGTGTGAAAGACCAAATAAACTTTCTAATATTCCATGCTAGATAAGAATAAACGAAAATCTTCATGATACATATGCTAACATGCTTGCAAGAGAAGCTAACATTGTCTCAAAGCCATGTTTCAACCTTCCTAATTGCTTTCAATAGAAACATGCCACAGTAAATAGAAACATGCCATAGTTTCACCATTTTAAGCAAGTAATCAAGTCTAACTCCTAAAAGAAGCTCACATTTCCATTTCTAGATGCTCAAGTAGCAAATATTTTAAAATATAGGTGCAATATCAGACTAGCATGCTGTACCATCCAAAGAAAACTATTCCAAGCAGCCTGGTCGAGAGAAACCGAAAGGGAGCAAGGCACAGAGGAGGGGAGGAGTTCCTCTTTAAAGCAGAATCCAACACAAAAGTTTCAGAAAAATACTTCCCAACTCAAACTCCTTTCCAACAGCAAGAGGAAGCCAACCCAAGCACTAAAAATTAAAGAAGAAAGTGAGAAAGAAATTTGACAGAATTTTCCCTTACTCAGAGATTTTTTTAATGCTCTAAGTCGAGTCCTATATAGACGAGAGAAAGAGAAGAAGCGATCGAAGGATCATATTCGGCTCGAGGAAACGGGAGGAGCAGACGCCCCATACGGGCGTGCGAGAGAGGCAGAGGATGAGATCCGATAAGGGATGGGGAGCCTGCGCTACGGTCGGGCGTGCGAGAGGCGAATGCGGGAACGAGCCGTTTCAACACCACGAAGAGGGAGCGGGCCAGGCGACCAAACGAGCCAACCCTAAGGCCCACGGATCGTGACAAAGAAGAAGGGAGGGGAAGAAAAATAAAATTAGGTTAGGGATTAATATAAGTTATTAATTATAATAATAATAATAATAAAATATTATTTATTATTATAATTAACAATTAAATGTGTATCTTTCCCCAGACACGTCGTCGTAGTGAAACAAACGTCCCCCCTAGGCAAAATTGACGTTTCGGACGCGTTGGCGCAGTTCGTTACGTCAACTGAAGTTGTTTAGACAGCCTCGTCGACGATCAGGATAAAAAACGCGTCGCGACCCGAATCACGTCAAAAACTCGGCTCGAGCTCAATTAAACAAGACGGTGCGGAGTGCGATAATGCCAGGTCAACTCATACAGCCAATCCTAAGGCCAACAGTCTTATAGGGATTCTTCTTGAGCTTCTTCACAGTAGCCCCACTTACTAGGTGCTAGAGGCCAAAACTACTATGCGAAACTTCAAGTTGAGCGAATAAAAGCTTGGAATTTCTAACGGGGAGGGTTCCTTCGCTAGTTTTCTAGGAATAGTCGATAGGAAAGTCCTATGGCTAGATTCTAGACTGTAAAAAAAAAGAGAAACTAGGTCTCAACCAAAAGTGAGGTCAACAGCCACCTTCCAAACCCTTGTAGATCATCACTGCCACCCTCTATATCCACCCCTTGTCGAGTTTTTGTTGTTGTTGTTGCAATTTTATATTTCAGTATCTTTGAATGTAATTTTCTTATTAGATTTTAGTAATATGATTGGCATTTCTTGTTGTTTTTTTTGTTAACTCCAATATCATAAAATTATTTCCATAGGTAAAAACCTCACCTCAAGTCTACAAGGTTTGTTTAGATGATGCAAGCTATGGCATTTAGCATGGATCTTTTCGTCAGATTAGACCAACTATATCCTTTGATGAAGTAGATTAGAATACATGACAACCTTGGATGGCGTACTTATGACATTTTGATTCATTTCTTCATCATTCCCTGTACCATTTGCTCTTAAGCTAAAGGTGGCTTATGTTCTTACAATCTTAAAATCAAATTACTGTTATGATAAACTATACACTTAGCATCTAATCATTAGCCTTAATTTAGAGTTCTCTCTCGTCACTGGGATGGGTGATTAACTAAGCTTGCTTTTATAAAAAGATCCAGAACTAGATTATAAAATCTTTCGAAATAAATGTGAAAATCTTTGGATAATATTTAATTTACACACAAATTTGCCTTTTGAAAAATTTACTTGGAACAGAACTCTCATAGAAGTGTCGGGCGTAAATTTTTTGAGCCCAAAAAATAAAGCAAACGAGCTAAAGTCTCCATAAGACACGCCATCAAACAACCTGACTATTTTGCACATCCAACCTCAAATACAACTTTTATAGTCTTCCACATCCATCCTCAAATACAACTTTTATAGTCTTCCACATCCAACCATAAACATTGGAATCCAAGGTTATAAAAATAGAACNTTAAAACACGCCATCAAACAACCTTACTATTTTGCACATCCAACCTCAAATACAACTTTTATAGTCTTCCACATCCAACCATAAACATTGGAATCCAAGGTTATAAAAATAGAACCCCGATATCAAACCATAAAAAATAAAGGTTCAAGATTCAATGGTTCAACAGGGTAGAACTACATGACGTAATAAATATTTATAGTATTTAAATATAATTCAAATAATAAAATAATGATTATTAATATCATTTTTATAAATTCAGCAAATAAATATTTTAATTTTAAACTACTTTTGAATATATTGAACAATATTCTAATAAAAAATTTAAGGCATGATATTTCTTCTTTATTTTTTATTTAAATATTATACTTCTAGTCATGCAATAAATATCAAAAGACTAAAATTGAATAATACTTGAACTGTCCGGTTCTTTAAAATTTGGACGAGCTCAACCCTAGTTCAATCTTGATTCTATGCAGAAATGGTTTTGAATTTGAGCCAAACTTATTGAACTTGTTCACGGTCTAACCGACGGCATGGATCGATTTTTGAAACCATGTTGGAATCATAGGAGTTGTTGGGACCATCTTAAGCAACATGCTAAAACAACCATAGAATGTTGCAATGAATTTATGTGATACATTAAATAATAAAACTACAACAATAACTGTGAGAAAGGAGCTACAAAACCTAGAGTGAAGCACTTATTATAATCCCACCGCGTCACTTTGATTGAAATGTCAANATTGTCGTAGTGAAACAAACATCCCCCTAGGCAAAATCGACGTTTCGGACGCGTCGGCGTTATCCGTTTCGTCAACTGAAGTTGTTTAGGCAGCCTCGTCGACGATCGGGATAAAAAACGCGTCGCGACCCGAATCACGTCAAAAACTCGGCTCGAGCTCAATTAAACAAGACAGTGCGGAGTGCGGCGATGCCATGTCAAACAGTCAATCCTAAGGCCAACAGTCTTATAGGGATTCTTCTTGAGTTTCTTCATAGTAGCCCCACCTGCTAAGTGCTAGAGGCCAAAACTACTATGCAGAACTTCAAGTTGAGCGAAGAAAAGCTCAGTATTTCTAACGAGGAGGGTTCCTTTGCTAGTTTTCTAGGAATAGTCGACATGAAAGTTATATGGCTAGATTCTAGACTGTAAAAAAAAGGAGAAACTAGGCCTCAACCAAAAGTGAGGTCAACAGCCTTTTTCCAAACCCTTGTAGATCACCACTGCCACCCTCTATATCCACCCCTAGTCGAGTTTTTGTTGTTGTTGTTGCAATTTTATATTTTAGTGTCTTTGATTGTAATTTTCTTAGTAGATTTTAGTAATATGATTGGCATTTCTTGTTGTTTTTTTTGTTAACTCCAATATCATAAAATTATTTCCATAGGTAAAAACCTCACCTCAAGTCTACAAGGTTTGTTTAGATGATGCAAGTTATGGCTTTTAGTATGGATCTTTTCGTCAGATTAAACCAACTATATCCTTTGATGAAGTAGATTAGAATACATGACAACCTTGGATGGCGTACTTATGACATTTTGATTTGTTTCTTCATCATTCCCTGTACCATTTGCTCTTAAGCTAAAGGTGGCTTATGTTCTTACAATCTTAAAATCAAATTACTGTTATGATAAACTATACACTTAGCATCTAATCATTAGCTTTAATTTAAAGTTCTCTCTCGTCACTAGGATGGGTGATTAACTAAGCTTGCTTTTATAAAAAGATCAAGAACTAGATTATAAAATCTTTCGAAATAAATGTGAAAATCTTTGGATAATATCTTATTTACACACAAATTTGCCTTTTGAAAAAATTACTTGGAACAGAACTCGCATAGAAGTGTCGGGCATAAATTTTTTGAGCCCACGAAATAAAGCAAACGACCTAAAGTCTCCCTAAAACACGCCATCAAACAACCTTACTATTTGGCACATCGAACCTCAAATACAACTTTTATAGTCTTCCACATCCAATCTCCAAGGTTATAAAAATCGAACCCAATATCAAACCATAAAAAATAAAGGTTCAAGATTCAATGGTTCAACAGGGTAGAACTACATGACGTAATAAATATTTATAGTATTTAAATATAATTCAAATAATAAAATAATGATTATTAATATCATTTTTATAAATTCAGCAAATAAATATTTTAATTTTAAACTACTTTTGAATATATTGAACAATATTCTAGATTCAATGGTTCAACAGGGTAGAACTACATGACGTATTAAATATTTATAGTATTTAAATATAATTTAAATAATAAAATAATGATTATTAATATCATTTTTATAAATTCAGCAAATAAATATTTTAATTTTAAACTACTTTTTAATATATTGAACAATATTCTAAATAAAAAATTTAAGGCATGATATTTCTTCTTTATTTTTTATTTAAATATTATATTTCTAGTCATGCAATAAATATCAAAAGACTAAAATTGAATAATATTTGAACTGTCCGGTTCTTTAAAATTTGGACTAGCTCAACCCCAGTTCAATGTCGATTCTATGCAGAAATGATTTTGAGTTTGAACCAAACTGATTGAACTTGTTTACGGTCTAACCGACGGTACGGATCGATTTTTGAAACCATGTTGGAATCATAGGAGTTGTTGGGACCATCTTAAGCAACATGCTAAAACAACCATAGAATGTTGCAATGAATATATGTGATACATTAAATAATAAAACTACAATAATAACTGTGAGAAAGGTGCTACAAAACCTAGAGTGAAGCACTTATTATAATCCCACCGTGTCACTTTGATTGAAATGTCAAAACACCCTTTTATTGATTCTTAATTTATCTTATATCTAACCAACCCTTTCCTTCATATTTCCTCGCTATCTTCTTAACCCCCTCCCAGCCAACAAATAGTGTATTCAGGTGATCGGCCCAAAAGTTAAAGTTGCGGGCGGCCACCCACTTCCTCCTTTTCTTCTCATCTCATCCTCACTCTAACCTCTTTCCCTTCCTCTCTTGCTCTCAGTATCTGTCTATTGAATATGTTGGTGAACCTTTTCCCCATCTTCAACAAGGTTATTGTGATTAAAAAAACAAGCTCTTAACATTGATGTGCTGGAGGCTAAATGATGCTTTATGAAGAGCATATCCAAAGTTTCAAAGCATTAGCAAGCTTAAACCTCGAGTTTGACTCCTTGGAGGCTATTTTTTCTTTGCTACTTCGGAACTTGATTATTTCATGGTGTTTGGAAAGGAAGGTTGGGGGAAGGCTATGAATCCTACACTTATTTTTTATTTTTTATACAAGGCCATGTAACTCTCTTATTTGTTGGACACATGCTAGACATGCCATCTACCTGCCCAATTAAATTAAATAAATAAATAAATAAATAACGAACAGGCATGTTTGACACATGTTTTGAATGTAAATTTTAATTTTAAAAGTATTTTACATAAATAACTTAAATTAAGTCATATCTTCTCTTTTATTTTAAAATTTACTACTTTTAAGTAGTAGTTTAACTTTTTAAATTTTTTTTTAAATTTTAATAATGTTTATTTTCTCTTAAAAAATAAGAATCACACCATCAACGGCTAGTGGAATAGACTTCTTGTGTATATATTGTGGGGGCTTCATGAGGTTTTCTGTTGTGTTTTTTGAGTGTAATTGTAAGTGGTTATGACTCTTCTGTTAGATACTTATGATACCTGTGGCATCTGTAGTTTAATCTAATCGATGGTAGTTGTTTCTTGAGTTATTTTTGGAGTATAAAATTGGTCCAGGACATTCGGAAATGTCATTTTGTTGATGGTGATTTAGGTGATTTAAGGCATCTTAATATATTGCTTGTTCTCTTAGATTCTAAAACCTAATAAATGAGATGCTTATTAATCAATTGATGTAGGGATACTTTCCCTCAAGTGTTTTTTTCCCTTTAATGATTCAAATATATGGCCACTTATAATGTTTAAGGACATACCGCGTTGCAGAAAGGTTGGCAGTTACCACCAGTTTTTTTTTCTTTATGCATGCACTTGTTGGACTCTGGTGTTCAGTCTTGAGCCCTGCTCCATTTATTTTCCAACTCTTGATACTTCTGCGTACCTGTTTTCTAAATTGGAATTGCATATCTTTCTATATTAATTTAATGCAAAATCAATTGTGTTCAAGCTATGCACGATATGGGTTGCTCCATTTCAATTCTTTTATTTTGGTAAATATCACACACCACTGTTTTTACCTCCAAGAAATATTCATGTTTTGTTAGTATTCCAGGTTTGGGAAGCGAACTATGGATGGAATTGTAAAAGATGGTATTAACTCCCTAGTTCGATATTACCTTAACAACTTTGCAGATGGGATTAAGCAGGTATGCAATTTGTTGTACTTTATTATATTGTTAAATGGATGATGTTTTACAGAGATGCATTCATGTGATATGCTATTTGATTTATGTTAGACCCAATTTTCTGATGACGATGTTCTTATAATTCTAAGGTAAAATGTAGGTAACTTTTTCTTAATGCTTTTAATAGTACTATTTCAATCATTTATCATATAAATCAGTAAACAAGGAACTTTTTTGATGCTTTTTAAGTAGCGTTGTAGTTGATTCATTATACTTATAAAGACAAGAAAATCATAATAAGGGGTGCTGCTTAGCATTTTTTAAATATGTTGGTGCTAGCTTTTAAACAAATTACTTAAATATTTAGCAAAATTGATGTGCAGATGTATATCTTTCTGGTGCCAGTTGTTTCTCTAAAGCTATGCTTCATTAAAGAATGGCCTAGATGAACTCCATTTTAATTTATTTTTGTTAGTAAATTTGCCTTTGGTCAACCTAATTTGGACCTTATTCATAGATTCATATATGCTTTACATTTAATTAATGATTTCCCCATTGAACTTCTTGGTTGTGACTGTGCTTTATCAAATTATCATTGGAACCAAATTATGCTATCTTTTCTCATAGATCATATTTTGAGAATGGTCTTTTGTGCACACGCTGAAATGATCTCCATAGTTTGAAACTTCAGTGGTATCTCCTATTACCTTTTTATGTTTAATTTTCCCTTATCTTTGAGCCCATTACATTAGAAAATGTACACTACTCTTGGTTCAATTTTTGGCAAAGCAATACAAGTGGCTGCTATTGCTAGTCTTTTAAAGCCAGCTTTTGTCAGAGCTCTTGTTGAAATAGATTTTTTTTTTCTCGTTTGAAAATAGAGAAATATTTCTACTTCATCATATTGTATTAGCAAAAGGTAGAATTTGCTGGCTTAATCTCATATTGTTAGTCTTGCAAAATGTCTAGCCATGTTCTAAAGATTAGGTTTCTTGTTCAAATGGGTTATGTTGAATACAAACGGATGATATTTCTCATGCCTCGCCTCTGGATTGCTCCTGTCACGGCCTAATTTAGGGCTTGGAATTAACCGAGGTGGGAACGCATGATTGAACGGTGATTGTTCTTTTCATTTTTTGTAACTAACAATTTAAAATTCAAATGAAATGAAAGAGCCCCTAAACAAAGTAAATCAAGGTAATACAATTAAATTTATCTTAATTTAGTTGTATACCCTTTTGTAGATATTCTCTTATTTATTGCTTATTTTTACTTACAATTTTAACGTGAAAATATTAATTTAAAATAAAATCAACTAACAACTTAGTGAAAACTCATAGTTCTGAACTGCGGTGACATAATAAAAAAAATAATATGCATGTCAGTCAAAATCTTTAATGAATTAATATAAGAGCATTTGACAACTTATATTTATTAGTGTGATTGATCAAGATTTTTCAAATCTTTATTGTCATATGTTAAGAATTTGTTAAGAACTAAATGTTTTAGATTCAATTAGGAGAAATGTTTTAGATTTGACTTTTTTTAAGAAAGGCAGAGGTAGACTTAGCAACTTATTGTATAAAAAATGATTTTAATTTATTAGAACTAAATAAAAATATGACACCAAATTGGACGCAATGGAGAGAAAGGATTCATGTAGCCGACCCCACGTAGTGGGAATAAGGCTTTTTTGTTGTTGTTGTTGTTGTTATATTGCCATATGATATTTTTTTCGTGTCTATATCATTTTATATACGCTCATCAGAACCGTCTAAAACTTGCCAAGGTACATCATTATCAATAATATTTTTCGTTTACGTAAATGAGTATCATAGCATCCCATAGTGTAATTGCCAAATTTTAAGATATCAAGTAAGTTCAACAAATTCTAGAAGTACCTCATATTTCACACCCCTCAGAATGTGCTCGAAGTTATTTAATAAAATTTTAGGCATGAAATCAAACAAATCGATATAAAGCACTACATATAAATTATGAATGATTTTGGAAATATAAAAGTTAAAATTTATATGTTTTATTCACTTAATTAACCCAAATTTCTTCCCTTAATCCTACAACTTCACTGTACACAACTGACTTTACTTCTTTTATTTACTAGTTTCGGTTGATTAGGGCATGCGAGCTTTGATTTCCTTCCCCTCTCTCTATATCTTCCTCTCTTCCCTGACCTTCCTCTCCATGTTCGGCTTCACGCGACCTGGTGGTATTTTCGCGAGAAGAAGCACCTGGGCATTGTAGCAAGTCGCGAACAACAAGGGGTGAGCGGCTACCCAAGTGCGCAGAACACGATTTAGGGTTATGGGGTGATTTTGGCGAGTATGAATCCCTCTTTCACGTCTTTTGAAAATTTAATTTCCTTCCTCATTTTCATTTTGACATCTCATTTTTTGTGTTTTTCTCGTCGAACTTGTATCAGTAGCGTCGAAAGTGATTTGACAGCTTTCGTAGGAGTTTTAACATGAAATCAACGAGGGGAAAGTAAAGATTAAGGTGTTTGAAAGTGTTGGTGAGAAATTTGGTGTTTTCGAAAATGCAAATTTATCCTGAAAAGTTTTCTTGGGGTATGTTTTGGCTATTAATTTATGTGTTGTGTTAATTCATGCTTTGAGGCAATTTTTATGAAATCATATGTTGTTGACGAGCCCCAAGTTGCCTATGCGCAGCAAGCATGTAGACGCTCGCCGTAGGACTGCTTCATGAAGTTAGGTCAAATGATCTCATGCTAATTTAAGAAAAATAATATTCTTTAGGTTTTATATGATTTTTATTTTGACAGTGATGCATTTAGAACTNGCAAGTTGCCTATACGAGGCGGCGAGCTCACAGCAAGCATGTAGACACTCGCCGTAGGACTGCTTCATGAAGTTAGGTCAAATGATCTCGTGCTAATTTAAGAAAAATAATATTCTTTAGGTTTTATATGATTTTTATTTTGACAGTGATGCATTTAGAACTTCCTGCATATTGTGAATGAATAATTGCAATTGAAAGTATGAATGCGTGTTTGCTTTTTTTACGAAATATGTGTACTATGATTATGCTATGTTACATATGACTATGTATATGATATGAATTTTTTACAGGTATTCATTTGTTATGCTTTATGCATATGCCTATGATACATGTAATGCTTGATAAATGCTTGATGCGGGAGTGATAATTTAAATGTCACGAGTAATTTTATAGTTAGACTATTATTGGAGTGTTTAAATGCATATTATGTAGAAATGTAGTATTACTGGCTCCTGGTATATGTACAGGGACGAAACTCTTATAATTGTTGAAATTAGGCGATGATAAAACCTTAGGGAACCGTGAGTATCAGAGGGGCTGTCGATAACCGTTATATTGGGGAAGCCTGACGTTTATTGATAGTTTATATTATTTTTGGCTCAGAGTGGCAACCCATGATGAAAGGACATGAAAATAGTTGAAATCTTTACATTAGACAAGTGACATTATTAAGATATCCTATGAAATGACATTTCTCTAATAATATACTATGAACATGTTTTTTATTATACTTATGACTTCATGCTTACTGACGGTCAACTTTTTGAAAATCAAAAATATTGAAAATAATTTTGAAATTTAATTTAAAGATACGAGGTATATAGTTTGGGTTTTGAAAGTAGTGTGTTTTAATTTTTGAAAAATGAGACCAAATGGTTCTCATTCGTCCAATAATTTGCATAATCGTGCCAGATATCGTGAATATTACACATTTCTAAAAGGTGAGTGTATATCTCGGCGATAGACCCAATCTTGCAAACTAAGTGATTTGTGACATTCGTTTGGTCTGCGAACCTTTTTATGTGTGGCCGATAAGTTCTCTTATCTAATACAAAGATTAGATATGGTTTATTTTATCTGAGTTCCAAGTTTTCTATAGAGGCAAGCCCCTATAGTTAATTACATCTCAAATGACGAGAGTCACTTGAGAAAGCTCTCGATAATAATTAAAGGTACTAGCCTTCAAGATTTCAAGGTTTAAGTTTTCACAGTAGACGTGGAAAAACAAGTGGGAGTGTCTCAAATAAGAATAATTATTTTCAAGAGTCCAAAGAAAGGAAAAGATAGGAAATGTCACGTTTCCTGAGGAGAACCCTCAGTGACTTCCCTAACTATTCTACTGTATTATGTTTCAATGAATTATGTTTCAATAGCAATCAGATGAGTCAGTCCTCGGATAAGGAATGACAGGTTTACACATCTAGAAAGAAAAAGAAAAATGGAGGCACACCCCAGCTTGGGAACTTAATGGATGATACCCTAGTAACTTCGGGTAATGGAACGACACTCAGCAATTTGTTAGCTGTCTCTGTTCCTAAAACCAGAGGCAGAGGTAGATGCAAGACCAAGTTGGCTCGTGCCTAGCAGCTTATTTCCTGCAAGCTTTGTTTTTTTTTATTTTTTGTGTTTTNTTTTTTTTACGAAATATGTGTACTATGATTATGTTATGTTACATATGACTATGTATATGATATGAATTTTTTACAGGCATTCATTTGTTATGTTTTATGCATATGCCTATGATACATGTAATGCTTGTTAAATGCTTGATGCGGGAGTGATAATTTAAATGTCACGAGTAATTTTATGGTTAGACTATTATTGGAGTGTTTAAATGCATATTATGTAGAAATGTAGTATTCCTGGCTCCTGGTATATATACAGGGGTGAAACTCTGATAATTGTTGAAATTAGGCGATTATAAAACCTTAGGGAACCGTAAGTATCAGAGGGGCTGTCGATTACCGTTATATTAGGGAAGTTTGACGTTTATCAATAGTTTATATGACTTTTCTCTAATAATATACTATGAACATGTTTTTTATTATATTTATGACTTCATGCTTACTCACGGTCAACTTTTTGAAAATAAAAAATATTGAAAATAATTTTGAAATTTAATTTAAATATAAGAGGTATATAGTTTGGGTTTTGAAAGTAGCGTGTTTTAATTTTTGAAAAATGAGACCAAATGGATCTCATTCGTCCAATAATTTGCATAATCGGTCCCGATATCGTGAATATTACACATTTCTAAAAGGTGAGTGTATATCTCGGCGATAGACCCAATCCTGTAAACTAAGTGATTTGTGACATTCGTTTGGTCTGCGAACCTTTTTATGTGTGACCGATAAGTTCTCTTATCTAATACAAAGATTAGATATAGTTTATTTTATATGTGTTCTAAGTTTTCTATAGAGGCAAGCCCCTATAGTTAATTACATCCCAAATGACGAGAGTCACTTGAGAAAGCTCTCGATAATGATTAAAGGTACTAGCCTTCAAGATTTCAAGGTTTAAGTTTTCACAGTAGGACGTGAAAAAACAAGTGAGAGTGTCTTAAATAGGAACATTTTCAAGAGTCCAAAGAAAGGAAAAGATAGGAGATATCACATTTCCTGAGGAGAACCCTAAGTGACTTCCCTAATTATCCTACTGTATGACTGCATTTTAGAGATTCAGTTATTCAATCCTTTCATTTTTATTATTTGAGACTTACATTTGCATAATACCCAGTTAAGCAAATAACCCGCAGAGATAAGAGGGTTTACGTCGTTCTGGACGATAACCTCGGAACCTAAGGTGAGTTAGGACTTATACTGCTTAGTAGGATTGTGAAAAACCTAAAAGAATGTGAGGATTTACATTGCGCTGGGCGAGCTATCTCGAAATCCTATGTGTCGTTTATATTAGAAAAGTTTAGCTGATGTAGACTTGTCTTGCTGTTGTAGGATAACGACCACCTCCACTTGAAGACCGCTCTAAGTTCATCGTCAAAGTAGCAGTCATAAAGTCTAAGGTTTAAAAGGTTGTACCATGTGTGTTTTAAGTTTTGGTTTTATTGTCATTATAGGGGGGTTAAAGTTGATTAGAGCGACACCAGTTAGGATCCCACGGTTTCTTCATTCCGGTACCACTATTTTTTTTTGAACTTATTTAGCTTAAACGAGTTGTGAAACTCATTTAAATCGAGGAGATCTCGTTAGCAACCATGGGTTCTCTTCCGAGGGACTCCCGTAAATTCAAAAGTACGTGTTATGTTTTTTTTTGCTATTTTTTTTTAAATGTTTAATTTTTGAAAACCGTTTTGTTTTAAAAATGAAATCGCAATCAGTACCTGCATAATATGTTAGAGTAAGAGTAAATTGGAATGATAAAACAACAACAAATAAAAATGTACTTGTGTATGTGACGTATTTGTTGCTGCTGCGTTGTTAGTATTATATGTGAAAATAAGCAAATGTAACTGAGAATTTAATGAGCATATTAAATATGAGCTTCAACATGTAAAAGAACCGGTGACACAGAAGAGCTCCCACAATTCCAACCAACAGCTAGCAAGCCTAAATAGAGGTCCCAAGGTCTACTATAGCTCCGGGCAGCAGCTAGGGAACCCCAACAACAGCTATTAATCACCAAACAATAATTCTAGGTTTCTGAACAACACCAAACAACAGTTTTAAGCTTCTAAACAACAATTCCTAGCACCAAACAACAGTTTTAAGCTTCCAAACAGCACCAAACAACCATTCTAAGCGTTCGAATAACACTAAACAACCATCCTAAGCTTCCAAACAGCATCAAACAGCAATTCTAAGTTCTCAACGACTCCAAACAACCATTTTACACTTCTAAACAGCAACCTATAGCTCTCAACGACTCCAAACTACCAGCAACTTGGACATTTCCTACAGCATCCTACTGCGATCGGCAACTCCAAACGCAACCTAGACACTTCCTACAGCTTCCAACAATGATCCGCAATCTCAAACAACACTTACACAACCAGTTCTTAGCCCAAAAAGCACTAAACAACAGCTTACATCACTTGTAAGCTTTCAAACAGCACTTCCTAGCACTTTCCCAGCTCAAACAACATTAAACGACAATCCTAAGCTTTCTAAACAGCTCTCTTAGCGAGTCCAAGACAACATTTTAATCTTTCCGAAACAGTGAACATGCAACCATAAAAATGGTTATTAAATCCTTTGCAAGATCAACAAGAATATCGGGTAGAAAAAGCCCTCTAAGCTTGTCTAAAACAATTAAAAAAAAACATGTTAAATGGTGGGAGTGTCAAACACAAATCAGCCCATGTGCGGTCCCAAAATAGTGTATAAATCCTAAAGATGCAAAGATGTGCTTCTCATTAAGCAATGGAAACACTTCTTATATAGAATTAAGGGCTCAGATGGTGTAAAGAGAAAGTTTAAATTTCAGATATGTTAAAATATAAGTGTTGTGGTATGCATGTAAATCTTCCTAGAAAAAAACAATTCAGGTAGGCAAGCTCATTTAATAGACATAAGACTCTTTATGGTTTTTACAAGAAAATATCCCGTAGTTTCGAAAGATTTCAATCGTCACCAATCTTTTAATCATGCTTAGTTGCTTATCACACTATAATGATATTCTCAACTTAACACTATCGTTTAACTTATAAATAGTTAGAGAACTTCACATTAGAGTAGAGAATAAATTAGAATCAATCGTTGTGAGATAGTGCTTTTGCAGAGTAGATGACTTTGAAATGATTCTTAAAGTGCAGATGAGAGAACATAGGGTGCCAATGTAGAATATAAAAAGAGTTATGAAAGATTTACTGGCATACCACTCAACAATCAATGAATTCAATTTTACAATATACTGGGTTGAGCCTCGATTTAGGCTAATGAATTCTATACTAGGTTGAGCCCGGGCTCGCATCCCGTTAAAAAAATGTGCATCGATTTCCGTGTCATTTGTGTGCGCGCGTAACCCAACCAATATAGGTGTCCTTGGCTAAAGTCGACGTTTCGGACGCATTGACTTGGTTTGTTTCGTCATCTGTGGTCGTCTACACAAGTTCGCCGATGGTCGGGCCAAAAAAATATGTCAACTTCGTGCATGGTGTAGCGAGTGCGTTGCTGAGTCACAGAGGGTTCACTTAAGGTCGTCTAATCCTGTATGAACTCATTTTCACATGTTGGTCCTTAGCCCTTGCAACTAGTAGTTAAGTGTTTGAAACCACTCATGTGAGTTCTTCACAAAAATTAGTCAAGAAGTGGTTTGAAATTTTACGGGAGGTGGGCTCCATTACTAGTTTGCTAAGATGGTCAATACGGAAGCCCTAAGACTAGATTTTGGGTTATGGGGGTAAGAAACTAAGACCTCACTAAAAATGAGGTCAACACTTACGACTGACATGTTACACTGCAGCCTTGATTTCTATACCTACTCTCTATTCATTTTCTTTATTATACGAGCACACACGTTTCTTTTTCATTTATAAAATCTTGTGTTAGCCCCGATTACTTCTTTGAGTTCGTACTGCTCATTCTTCATTATTGTCTTCCAGGTAGAAGCAACGGGCACCGGAGTGAGTAGCCAGCTGTGTTTTTGTACAATTTTTGCCTGATAATTTTAGGAGCTTGTACATATAATTTGAGTACGTATTTTTATTATATTGGATTTAACAACTCTATATAGAGTTCATGTTTTGGATGATATGATTTTCATGCTTCGAGTATGTATATGAAAAGCAATGTATCACGTATGTTGCGCGATCTAGTTAAACTAATTCCTCACCCACTAGGTTCTAATTATAAAAGTTAAGACGAGTGTTAGTGAGAGCTGGTTTGACGAAATTGTCAGCCTCTATCGCATCTCAGTCGACCCTAAAAGTGGGGCCAGTTGGAGTGTGACGTGACACATAGCTAGTACCATAAGGCGGTGACCTCATAATCAGATCATGCACATGCTGGCTACAATATAATCCATAGCATTCGTATGCATTGAATTCTACTTTTACATAATGTATAATATTAGTATTTCTGAAAAAAAAAATTCATGACAATAATATAAAAAAAATTTAAAGAATGTATAAATCACAGTCAAATGGTGCAATCATTTTTTCAGTAGCAATCAATGAATTCAATTTTAAAAGAAACAAAATACTATCATAGCTTAAAATTGTGGTACTCACTTTGCTTTCCGTTGATTTTTCTTGCTTTTAAGTTCTGCAATCTTTTCTGCAATAGAATTTTTTCATCAATTACAAAGTATTATTATTGTTAAATTAACTAAATGATTTTTTGTTATTTATATTTAAAATATTTTTAATTTATAACATTTATGAAATTTGATACAAATATATAAACTATTTAAATCTCACTAATTTTTTGTTTTATTTAATAATTAAATTAAAACTGTCATTATCGGGTCCGGGACGGTCCCAAGTCCCGGATGTGAAAAGTAAAGAGTTGCATTAGCTAATCGAAAAAAAGTATAAAATTTGTCGAAAAAAAATCATGACATGAATCATTTTTATCATTATGTAAATGCTAGAGCGTCCGCTCAAAATGATGCTTTGTATGACCTGAATATACTGAAAGTGTGGAAAGGTCGCTGCATCGGCCCCCGGGTGTAATGTCAAACAAGCAAGAGTTCTTACATTACAGACGGATGCGGGTAAAAAAGTTAGTATATTAAACTAATATTGGATAGGGTTTTGGAACACAGATAATCTCATAGTTAAATTATTGGAATTGGTTGATATTATAAATCATAGAAAGAAATAATTGATGTATTCAGGAAACTAAATTGGTTAAAGAAAAAAAACTAAGGAAATTGATGGCTTAGGTTTTAAACTTTGGTATTCATATCAGAGTCACACTAAATACGGTGTTGGTGTAATTATAGATACGAGTTTGAAATTAATGTTGTAAAAATTAGAAGAATTGGAGGTAGAATTATAGCCCTTATGATTGTTGTTGATACTAAAAATTTTAATATTATAAGTGCTTATATTCTTCAAGTTGGTTTGGATATAGGCTTTAAAGAAAAATTCTGGAATGACCTAGAAGAATTAATATAAATCATACCTCTTAAAGAAAGAATTTTTTAGGAGATTTAAACGGACATGTCGGTAGAGTGATAGAAGATTTTAGAAATATTCATGGTGGCTACGGTTTTAGAGTGATTAATGAAGAAGTTAGTTATATTAAATTTTGTTATTGCTAATACTTTATTCAATAAAAAAGATGAGCATATTATTATTTATAAGAATAAATATAATAAAACACAAATTGATTATTTTCTTATGCGAAAAAGAGATTCTCGAGAATGTAAAGATTTTAGGGACATTTTAAGATAGAATTTAAGTAATCAATATCGATTATTAATTTTGGTTTTTAAAATAGAAGAGTTATAAAATAAAGAATACTAGGATTCATTGTCATAGAATTAGATGGGAGCACCTAAAAGGCAAATAAAATTATTTCTATGAGTACATTTCAAGATTTCAAAATTTGAGATGTTTATGAAGAAACAAACTTTATGTGGGATAAAGTAACAAATACTATAAAAAAATGGTAAAAGATATACTTGAAGAATCNGTTTCTTGAAATATGGCTGTCAGGATTGCTGCCTATTCAAGAGCTATTTCTGGGATTTTTATCCGCTTGCCTATTAATGGCACCACTTCCACTCCGATTTTCATTACCATTGTTGAAATTTCAATAATGACACCTCTTGTCAATCATGTTCACTTTGAAGCTAATGATTACTCAGTAAATAACAATCCTAGGAGTATATTAAGCTTTCCAAGTCCAATCATGTTTTCCAAAAGTGGCAGTANAAGGTAAAATGTAGGCAACTTTTTCTTAATGCTTTTAATGGTACTATTTAAATCATTTATCATATAACTCAGTAAACAAGGAACTTTTTTTATGCTTTTTAAGTAGCGTTGTAGTTGATTCATTATACTATAAAGACAAGAAAATCATAATAAGGGATGCTGCTTAGCATTTCTTAAATATGTTGGTGCTAGCTTTTAAACAAATTAGTTAAATCTTTAGCAAAATTGATGTGCAGATGTATATCTTTCTGGTGCCAGTTGTTTCTCTAAAGCTATGCTTTATTAAAGAATGGCCTACTTTGGCTCTTTTTGCTATTTTGGAGCTTAATTAATTGATGAACTCCATTTTCATTTACTTTTGTTAGTAAATTTGCCTTTGGTCAACCTAATTTGGACCTTATTCATAGATTCATATATGCTTTACATTTAATTAATGATTTCCCCATGGAACTTCTTGGTTGTGACTATGTGATTTATCAAAGTATCATTGGAAGCAAATTATGCTATCTTTTCTCATAGATCATATTTTGAGAATGGTCTTTTGTGCACACGCTGAAATGATCTCCATAGTTTGAAACTTCAGTGGTATCTCCTATTACCTTGTTATGTTTAATTTTCCCTTATCTTTGAGCCCATTACATTAGAAAATGTACACTACTCTTGTTTCAATTTTTGGCAAAGCAATACAAGTAGATGCTGCTATTGCTAGTCTTTTAAAGCCAGCTTTTGTCAGAGCTCTTGTTGAAATAGATTTTCTTTTCTCCTTTGAAAATAGAGAAATATTTCTACTTCATCATATTGTATTAGCAAAAGGTGGAATTTGCTGGCTTAATCTCATATTGTTAGTCTTGCAAAATGTCTGGCCATGTTCTAAAGATTAGGTTTCTTGTTCAAATGGGTTATGTTGAATACAAACAGATGATATTTCTCATGCCTCGCCTCTGGATTGCTCCTGTCACGGCCTGATTTAGGGCTTGGAATTAACCGAGGTGGGAAAGTATGGTTGAACGGTGATAATTATGTTTTTCAATTTTTCATTTTTTGTAACTAACAATTTAAAATTCAAATGAAATGAAAGAGCCCCTAAAGAAGGTAATACAATTAAATTTATCTTAATTTAGTTGTATACCCTTTTGTAGATATTCTCTTATTTATTGCTCATTTTGACTTACAATTTTAACCTGGAAATATTAATTTAAAATAAAATCAACTAACAAATTAGTGAAAACTCATAGTTCTGAACTGCGGTGACATAATAAAAAAAAATAATGTGCATGTCAGTCAAAATTTTTAATAAATTAATATAAGAGCATTTGACAACTTATATTTATTAATGTGATTGATCTAGATTTTTCAAATCTTTATTGTCATATGTTAAGACTTTGTTAAGAACTAAATGTTTTAGATTCGATTAGGAGAGATGTTTTAGATTTGCCTTATTTTAAGAAAGGCAGAGGTAGAGCTAGCAAGAATTGGGCTTATTGTATAAAAAATGATCTTAATTTATTAGAATTAAATAAAAATATGACACTAAGCAATGGAGAAAAAGGATTCATGTAATCGACCCCACGTAATGGGAATAAGGCTTTGTTGTTGTTGTTGTTGTTGTTATATTGCCATATGATATTTTTTTCATGTCTATATAATTTTATATACGCTCATCACATGAACCGTCTAAAACTTGCATCAACCAAGGTACATCATTATCAATAATAATTTTCATTTACATAAATGAGTATCATAGCATCCCATAGTGTGATTGTCAAATTTTAAGATATCAAGTAAATTCAACAAATTCTAAAAGTATCTCATATTTCACACCCCTCAGAATGTGCTCGAAGTAATTTAATAAAATTTTAGGCATGAAATCAAACAATTCGATATAAAGCACTACATATAAATTATGAATGATTTTGGAAATATAAAAGTTAAAATTTATATGTTTTATTCACTTAATTAATCCAAATTTCTTCCCTTAATCCTACAACTTCACTGTTCACAACTGAGTTTACTTCTTTTATTTACTAGTTTCGGTTGATTAGGGCATGCGAGCTTTGATTTCCTTCCCCTCTCTCTATATCTTCCTCTCTTCCCTGACCTTCCTCTCCATGTTCGGCTTCACGCGACCTGGGGGTATTTTCGCGAGAAGCAGCACCTGGGCATTGTAGCAGGTCGCGAACAACAAGGGGTGAGCAGCTACCCAAGTGCCGCAGAACATGATTTAGGGTTACGAGGTGATTTTGGCGGGTATGAATCCCTCTTTCACGTCATTGAAAATTTAATTTCCTTCCTCACTTTCATTTGTGTTTTTCTCGTCGAACTTGTATCAGAAGCGTCGAAAGTGATTTGAAAGCTTTCGTAGGAGTTTTAACATGATATCAACGAGGAGAAAGTAAAGATTAAGGTGTTTGAAAGTGTTGGTGAGAAATTTGGTGTTTTCGAAATTGCAAATTTATCCTGAAAAGTTTTCTTGAGGCATGTTTTGGCTATTAATTTATGTGTTGTGTTAATTCATGCTTTGATGCAATTTTTATGAAATCATATGTTGTTGACGAGCTCCAAGTTGCCTATACAAGGCGGCGAGCTCACGACAAGCATGTAGACACTCGCCCTAGGACTGCTTCATGAAGTTAGGTCAAATGATCTCGTGCTAATTTAAGAAAAATAATATTCTTTAGGTTTTATATGATTTTTATTTTGACAGTGATGCATTTAGAACTTCCTGCATATTGTGAATGAATTGCAATATGAATAATTGCAATTGAAAAATAAATGCATGTTTGCTTTTTTTACGAAATATGTGTACTATGATTATGCTATATTACATATGACTATGTATATGATATGATTTTTTTACAGGTATTCATTTGTTATGCTTTATGCATATGCCTATGATACATGTAATGCCTGATAAACGCTTGATGCAGGAGTGATAATTTAAATTTCACGAGTAATTTTATGGTTAGACTATTATTGGAGTGTATAAATGCATATTATGTAGAAATGTAGTATTCCTGGCTCCTGGTATTTGTACAGGGACGAAACTCTAATAATTGTTGAAATTAGGCGATGATAAAACCTTAGGGAACCGTGAGTATCAGAGGGGCTGTCGATAATTGTTATGTTGGGGGACCTAACGTTTATCAATAGTTTATATGACTTTTGGGGCAGGGTGACAACCCATGATGAAAGGACATGAAAATAGTTGAAACCTATACATTAGACAAGTGACATTATTAAGATATCCTTTTAAATGACATTTCTCTAATAATATACTATGAACATGTTTTTTATTATACTTATGACTTCATGCTTACTGTCGTTCAACTTTTTGAAAATCGAAAATATTGAAAATAATTTTGAAATTTAATTTAAATATAAGAGGTATATTGTTTGGGTTTTGAAAGTAGCGTGTTTTAATTTTTGAAGAATGAGACCAAATGGATTTTATTCGTCCAATAGTTTGCATAATCGTGCCCGATACCGTGAATACTACATATTTCTAAAAGGTGAGTGTATATCTCGGCGATAGACTCAATCCTGCAAACTAAGTGATTTATAAAATTCGTTTGGTCTGCGAACCTTTTTATGTGTGGCCGACAAGTTCCCCTATCTATTACAAAGATTATATATGGTTTATTTTACCTGGGTTCCAAGTTTCTTATAGAGGCAAGCTCATATAGTTAATTACATCCCAAATGACGGGAGTCACTTGAGAAAACTCTCGATATTGATTAAAGGTACTAGCCTTCAAGATTTCAAGGTTTAAGTTTTCACGGTAGGACGTGGAAAAGCAAGTGAGAGTGTCTCAAATAGGAACAATTATTTTCAGGAGTCCAAAGAAAGGAAAAGATAGGGGATGTCACGGATCCTGAGGAGAACCCTCAGTGACTTCCCTAACTATCCTTCTGTGCGGCTGCATTTTAGAGATGATGTTATTCAATTATTCAATCCTTTCAATTTTATTATTTGAGACTTACATTTACATAATACTTAGTTATGCAAATAGCCCGCAGAGATAAGAGGGTTTACGTCGTTCTGGACGACAACCTCGGAACCTAAGGCGAGTTAGGACTTATACTGCTCAGTATGATTGTGCAAGACCTAAAAGAATGTGAGGATTTACATCGCGCTGGGCGAGCTACCTCGAAATCCTATGCGTCGTTTATATTAGGAAATTTTAACTGATGTAGACTTGTCTTGCTGTTGTAGAATGACGACCACATCGACTTGAAGACCGCTCTAAGCTCCTCGTCGAAGTAGCAGTCGTAAAGACTAAGGTTTAAAATATTGTACCGTGTGTGATTTAAGTTTTGGTTTTGTTGTCATTATGGGGGGTTAAAGTTAATTAGAGCGACACCGGTTAAGATCTCACGGTTCCTTCATTCCGGTACCACTATTTTCTTTTAAACTTACTTAGCTTAAACGAGTTGTGAAACTCATTTAAATCGAGGAGATTTCGTTAGCAACCGTGGGTTACCTCCTCCGAAGAACTCCCGTAAATTCAAAAGTACGTGTTATGATTTTGTTTTGCTATTTTTTTTAAATGTTTAATTTTTGAAAACCGTTTTGTTTTAAAAATGAAATCGCAATCAGTACCTGCATAATATGTTACAGTAAGAGTAAATTGGAATGATAAAACAACAACAAATGAAAATGTGTTTGTGTATGTGACATATCTGTTGCTGCTGCGATGTCAGCATCATATGTGAAAATAAGCAAATGTAACTGAGAATTTAATGAGCGTATTAAATATGAGCTTCAACATGTAAAAGAACCGGTGACACAGAAGAGCTCCCACAACTCCAAACAACAGCTAGCAAGCCTAAGTAGTGGTCCCAAGGCCTCCTACAGCTCCGGGCAGCAGCTAGGGAACCCCAACAACAGCTATTAATCACCAAACAATAATTCTAAGCTTCTGAACTACACTCTCTAGCACCAAACAACAGTTTTAAGCTTCTAAACAACAACTCCTAGCACCAAACAACAATTTTAAGCTTCCAAATAGCACCAAACAGCCATCCTAAGCGTTCGAACAACACCGAACAACCATCCTAAACTTCTGAATAACACCAAACAACAATCCTAAGTTCTCAATGACTCCAAACAGCCATTTTACACTTCCAAACAACAACATATAGCTCTCAACGACTCCAAACAACCAGCAACTTGGACATTTCCTACAACATCCTACAGCGATCGACAACTCTAAACAGCAACCTAGACACTTCCTACAGCTTCCAACAGCGATCCGCAATCTCAAACAACACTTATACAATCCTAAGCTTTCGAGACAGCTCTCTTAGTGAGTCCAAGACAACATTTTAATCTTTCCGAAACTATGAACATGAAACCATAAAAATGGTTATTAAATCCCTTATAAGATCAACAAGAATATCGGGTAAAAAGCCCTCTAAGCTTGTCTAAAACAATTAAAAAAAGTCATGTCAAATGGTGGGAGTGTCAAACACAAATCAGCCCATGCGCGGTCCCAAAATAGTGTATAAATCCTAAAGATGCAAAAATGTGCTTTTCATTAAGCAATGGAAACACTTCTTATATAAAATTAAGGGTTCGGATGGTGTAAAGAGAAAGTTTAAGTTTCAGATATGTTAAAATATAAGAGTGATGTGGTATGCATGTAAATCTTTCTAAAAAAACAATTCAGGTAGGCAAGCTCATTTAATAGACATAAGGCTCTTTATGGTTTGTACAAGAAAAGATCCTATGGTGACAAAAGATTTCAATTGTCACCAATCTTGTAATCATGCTTAATTGCTTATCACACTATAATGATATTCTCAACTTACCGCTATCGTTTAACTTATAGATAATTACAGAACTTCACATTAGAGTAGAAAATAAAGTAGAATCAACCGTTGTGAGATAGTGCTGTGAATCAATGCAGATTAGATGACTTTGAAATGATTCTTAAAGTGCAGATGAGAGAACATAGGGTGCCAATGCAAAATATAAAAAGGGTTATGAAAGATTTACTGGCATACCACTCCGCAATCAATGAATTCAATTTTACAATATACTGGGTTGAGCCTCGATTTGGGCTAGTGAATTCTATACTGGGTTGAGCCTGGGCCCACATCCCGTTTAAAAAAATGTGCATCGGCTTTCGTGTCATTTGTGCGCCCGCGTAACCCTACCAATATAGGTGTCATTGGCTAAAGTCGACGTTTCGGACGCGTCGGCTTGGTCTGTTTCGTCATCTAGGGTCGTCTAGACTAGTTCGCTGACGGTCGGGCCAAAAAAAATATGTCAACTTCGTGCGTGGTGTAGCGAGTGCGTTGTTGAGTCACAGAGGGTTCACTTAAGGTCGTCTAATCCTGTAGGAACTCATTTTCACATGTTGGTTCTTAGCCTTTGCAACTAATAGTTAAGTGCTTGAAACCACTCATGTGAGTTCTTCACAAAAATGAGTCAAGAAGTGGTTTGAAGTTTTACGGGAGGTGGACTCAATTACTAGTTTGTTAAGATGGTCAATAAGGAAGCTCTAAGACTAGATTTTGGGTTCTGGGAGTAAGAAACTAAGACCTCACTAAAAATGAGGTCAACACTTATGACCGACATGTTTCACTGCAGCCTTGATTTCTATACCTACTCTCTATTCATTTTCTTTATTATACGAGCACGCACGTTGTTTCTTTTTCATTTATAAAATTTTATGTTAGCTTTGATTAATTCTTTGAGTTTGTTACTGCTCATTCTTCATTATTGTCTTCCAGGTAGAGGCAACGGGCACCGGAGTGAGTAGCCAGTTGTGTTTTTGTACAATTTTTGCCCTGTAATTTTAGGAGCTTGTACATATAATTTGAGTGCGTATTTTTATTATATTGGATTTAACAACTCTATATAGAGTTCATGTTTTGGATGATATGATTTTCATGCTTCGAGTATGTATATGAAAAGCAATGTATCACGTATGTTGCGCGATCTAGTTAAACTAATTCCTCACCCACTAGGTTCTAATTATAAAAGTTAAGACGAGTGTTAGTGAGAGCTGGTTTGACGAAATTGTCAGCCTNGGACGAGTGTTAGAGCTGGTTTGACGAAATTGTCAGCCTCTATCACATCTCAGCCGACCCTAAAAGTGGGGCCGGTTGGAGCGTGACGTGACACATAGCTAGTACCATAAGGCGGTGACCTCATCATGCACATGTTGGCTACAATATAATCCATAGCATTCATATGCATTGAATTCTACTTTTACATAATGCATAATATTAGTATTTCTGAAAATAAAAATTCATCACAATAATATAAAAAAATATTTTAAAGAATGTATAAATCACAATCAAATGGTGCAATCATTTTTTCAGTAGCAATCAATGAATTCAATTTTAAAAGAAACAAAAAATTATCATAGCTTAAAAGTGTGGGTACTCACTTTGCTTTCTGTTGATTTTTCTTGCTTTTTAGTTCTGCAATCTTTTCTTCATTAGAATTTTTTCATCAATTACTATTATTGATAAATTAACTAAATGATTTTTTGTTATTTATATTTAAAATATTTTTAATTTATAACATTTATGAAATTTGATACAAATATATAAACTATTTTTTTGTTTTATTTAATAATTAAATTAACACTGTCATTATTGGGTCCCAAGTCCCGGATGTGAAAAGTGAAGAGTTGCATTAGCTAGTCGAAAACAAGTATAAAATTTGTCGAAAAAAATTATGACATGAATCATTTTTTTCATTATGTAAATGCTAGAGCGTCCGCTCAAAATGATGCGCTGTATGACCTGAATATACTGAAAGTGTGGAAAGGTTGTTGCATCAGCCCCCGGGTGTAATGTCAAATAAGCAAGAGTTCTCACATTACAGATGGATGCGGGTAAAAAAGTTAGTCTATTAAACTAATATTGGATAGGGTCTTGGAACACAGGTAATCTCATAGTTAAATTATTGGAATTGGTTGATATTATAATAGTGGAAACTAAATGGGTTAGAGAAAAAAACTAAGGAAATTGATAGCTTAGGTTTTAAACTTTGGTATTCATATAAGAGTCACACTAAATATGGTGGTGGTGTAATTATAGATACGAGTTTGAAATTAATGTTGTAAAAATTAGAAGAATTAGAGGTAGAATTATAGCCCTTAAGATTGTTGTTGATAATAAAAATTTTAATATTATAAGTGCTTATGTTCTTTAAGTTGTTTTGGATATAGGCTTTAAAGAAAAATTCTGGAATGACCTAGAAGAATTAATATAAATCATACCTCATGAAGAAAGAATTTTTGAGGAGATTTAAATGGATATGTCGGTACAGTGATAGAAGATTTTAGAAATATCCATGGTGGCTACGATTTTAGAGTAATTAATGAAGAAGTTGTATTAAATTTTGTTATTGCTAATATTTTATTCAATAAAAAAAGATGAGCATATTATTATTTATAAGAAGGAATATGCTAAAACACAAATTGATTATTTTCTTATGAGAAAAAGAGATTCTCGAGAATGTAAAGATTTTAGGTCATTTTAAGATAGAGTTGAAGTAATCAATATCGATTATTAATTTTGGATTTTAAAATAGAAGAGTTATAAAATAAAGAATACTATGATTCATTCTCATAGAATTAGATGGGAGCACCTAAAAGACAAATAAAATTATTTCTATGAGTACATTTCAAGATTTCAAAATTTGAGATGTTTATAAAGAAACAAACTTTATGTGGGATAAAGTAACAAATACTATAAAAAAATGGTAAAAGATATACTTGAAGAATCAAAAAGAAAAGTTAATATAAATAAAAATGATTGGTGGTGGAATAATCATGTATAAAAAGGGATAAAATATAAGAAGTTGTTTTATAAAACTAAATTGAATGTAAAAACTTTGAAAATTGGTAAAAATATAAAATGATCGGATCTAAGAGAACAACCGGTGATGTTAAAAATTCAACTTTTAATGATTTTTTTAATAGATTAGACATTAAGAAAAGTGAAAGATATATGTATATACTTGTCAAATAAAGAGATAAGAAAAGTAAAGATTTAGCTCAAGTAAAGTTTGTTAAAGATGAAAATAAAAAAAATATTTTTCTTAGAAAAAAAATATTTAGCATAGGTGGGTGAGTTATTTTGATAAACTTTTCAATGAAGTTTTTGAAAATACGATCGACCTTAGTGATCTTAATGTCGTTAATAATAATAAAATGTTTTATTTTTACCATCACATTAGTAAAAAAGAAGTTGATGATAGTTTAAAGAAAACCAAGGGTGAAAAGTCTATAGGACTTGATGATATCTCAATTGAAGTGTGAAAATATTTAGGAGATTTGAGACTTTCTTGGCTTACTAATCTTTTTAATATTATTTTAAAAACTAAAAAGCTGTCTTAAGATTAGAGAAAGAGTGTTTTGGTTCCCATTTTTAAGAATAAAGGGGATGTACAAGAGTGTGCAAATTATAGAGGAATTAAGTTGTGCCATACTTTAAAATTAATTGAACATAGGTTAAAACGTATTACAAAGATTTCTCATAATCAATTTGGATTTATGCTGGACAAGTATACTATGGAAGCTATACAATTTCGGAGAGATTTGATGGAGAAGTACAGAGAGAATAAAGAGGATCTTCATATTAATTTTATTGATTTAGAGAAATATTACGATAAGATTTGAAGAGATATGCTTTGGAAAGTTCTAGAGAAGAAAAGTGTTGATATGAGTTACATTCAAGTCATTAAAGATATGTATACTAGAGTTGTTACTTGTGTTCGAACAGAAGAAGGATTGACCAAATATTTTCCTATTTCAGTTGGATTACATCAAAGGTTGACTTTAAGCCCATATCATTATTTTTTTGGTATGGATGCTCTTACTAGACATTTATTGTAGGATATACCTTGGTGTCTATTTTTTCGCTGATGATATCCTTCTTGTGGATAAGACTAGAGAAAGAACTCAGGAGAAATTTGAATTATGTAGGTCTTCTTTAGAGTTTAAAGTCTTTCATTTGAGTATAACTAAAATTGAAAACATGAAATGTAATTTTAGTAGTAGTTATTCTAATGACAGAGTTGTAACTATGGGTGATCAAATTATTAATGGGTGTGAACTTTTTTGATATAACAGGTCTATTGCTTAATGTGATAGTGATAGTAGAATTCAATTTGGTTGGTTGGAGTGAAGAAATGTGTCGGGCCCATAATGTGATAGAAAAGTACCGTTTAGACTGAAAGGAAAACTTTATAACATGGTGGTGAGACCTGCATGATGCGTAATGTTGACCTTTAAAAGAGAAACATAAAACTAAGTTAAGTGTTGCCGAGATGAGAATGCTTAGGTGGATGAATGACTTTACACTTAGAGACAAATTGCGAAATGAATATATTCGTGATACAGATAGTGTGCAGCTCCAGTGGTGGACAAAATTAAAGTCACCTTAGATGGTTTGGTCACATTAAACGTCCATCAGATGATCCTGTTAGGAGAGTAGATGTTTTAGATTCGACTTATGTTAAGAAAGACAAGTAGATCTAGAAAGACTTTGCCATATTGTATAAAAAATGATCTTAATTTATTAGAATTAAATGAAAATATAGTACTCAATAGGATGCAATGAAGAAAAAGGATTCATATAGCCGACCCCACTTAGTGGGATAAAGGCTTGTTGTTGTTGTGGTTGTATATAGTTAATTTATTATTATGATTTAATATTTTGATTTAACATAAATTTATGATTTAATTATGAAGGAACTATAATCTATCTTATTATCAAATTAGATATTAATTTTCTTAAAAGAAAAATAACTTTTAATTAAAGTTTTACTGGAATCAATTCTCCAAACATGCTGACTGGACTGAAGTTCTCCCTTACCGCGCATAAACGTGCACAATGTCCTTGCTAGTCTTCCTGATAATTTCATAATAACGTATTAAATATATATCCATCCATTCAATATATGTAAAAAAATTTACTAAATAACTCTAACGCATACCTTTACCTTTGTTGGGCGTGGTGCGGCATCTCTTGCACATCAAAAGTTGCACAAGTGGGTTTGGTATTCCACACATGAGGCTCCCACTTCATTGGCTCGCACAAAACCCTGTTTCTTTGCATAGGCACACACATGCCACTGCTCCGTTCTTCGATGTAGTTCAACTTACCTCCTTCATGTGAGAAACACATGACATGCCTTAGTGCACTTGTTCCTCTCTTTCTTC
Organism: Phalaenopsis hybrid cultivar; assembly: GCA_002079205.1. Lineage (NCBI taxonomy): Eukaryota > Viridiplantae > Streptophyta > Magnoliopsida > Asparagales > Orchidaceae > Phalaenopsis > Phalaenopsis hybrid cultivar. Next base: position 873,101 of record JXCR01082343.1, read on the forward strand.
TCGCACACGAAGTAACCACAAAACCGTCTTCCTTCTTCCTCTTCACGTGAGACTTCTTCCCTGCTCACAGCGTCACTTGCACAATAGCAATGCACGCAGGGCTTCAACTAGGGTTACACATGCAGGGCTTTGACGCAGGACTTTGGTGCAGGGCTTTGACGTAGGCTTTGATGCCTTCGTATGCATACAATAACGACTCCCCTCTCCTTTCTCTTCTTCTCCTTCGCTCTTGCCTTACCTCTGTCACTCTTTGGTTCTTTATTCCTCACTCGCTCTCTCCCTTTTCAATTTTTTCTTCATTTCGAGTGAGCTAGTCTCGATCGTCCCCTCGCTCTTAACTTCTAAAGATATAAGTGTCTCTATATATCTGTTCATATCATCTCCACTCCACTTTTTCATTTCATTTTATTTAAAGTTTTATTTTATTTTATTATTATTACTTTTTTAAAACACAATTCTTACAATCTCCCCTCTAAAAAATTTGTCCTCAATATTTCTAAATTTGCCCAAGCCTCACATGAACAATCCATAAATCTTTATTAAGAAATCTATAGCTTTTTATTAAGATGAAAAGTGCACGCAAAAAAAAAACAAAAATATAAAACAAGATTACTCAACTAAACCCATTATCTGAAATAGGATAACACCACATCATGAAAAGTAAGATAGGTGGAGCAAAACACATTTCAAGCAAAAAAACTCTAAATAACACTCCTATAATATTCAATAAAACGTACCACTCATCAACTCATACTAGCATCAACATCAGCAACTATGTGTAATGGTATAAACTCAAGGCTGAACCGATGGTCTTGATTGGTATTGAGTATGAGTTGAAGATAAACTTCATCCTTCTTTGCCCACTTGCATTCTTCTGAGAAGGAGCTCCACTTGGTTCATGTCCTTCTGAAGTTTTCTGGCCATGTAAAGTGAGTATCTGGCCATGTGACTAGATTGACGACAACCAATAATATGCATTTGAGTCCATCAAATATTCATTTTTATGTTATTTTTTGCATTTGGCACAAGTCACTAGAGTGCTTTGAGTAGTGCCATCACTCAATCTGGACTTTTGTTTCTTCCCATTAAATCCCTCTGATTGATCTACATGCTCTCCTTCCTCAATAATTTTCCTCTTGTTCATCTTTTTATGCTTCTTAGTAAGCTGATAATCAATCTTCACTCGTCAAGCTCACTTCAATAATACTGAATAATCATCAATCTCCAAAGCCACCAACGACAGCCTGATCAAATTCCTTAGTCTAGAAAGGAGCATGTAGCACTCATCTTCTATAGGAGTGACCGACTATACTGCATATCTTAACGGTGCAATGAACACTGTTTCATATTGCATGATTGTCTTTTCTCCCTGTACTAATATGATGAATTTTTCTTGCATCTACCTCTGAATAGATAGGAGTACAAACCAATCACTAAAATGTTTCTTAAACTCCTTTCAATTTACCATTGTATAGGGTATGTCCCCTAATTTGTCCTGGCACTGCCCTTGTCACCATCTTTCAACTTCTCTATCAGCACAAATGTAGCTAAGAGTACTCTTTTTTCATCCGGACATGTTAGGTTATTTAATATCCTCTCTTTTTGCATCAACCAATTCTCCGCTTTAACCAAAACTTCAATTTCCTTAAATAAAGCCTGATGTAGATCTTAAAATATCTTAAAATACTAATCCACTGCATCGTTATCTTTTCCATTAGACTGCGATCTGGACTCCAAAATCAGAGCAATCATGTTCACAGCTATAGCAGACGACACTTCTTCATTTCCTATTACATTAACCTATTCCACAGTCTTAGGTGCATCTATTTGTCTTAATTAAAATAATTACTTAATTAGAGTAAATTTAAACTTTCAATTTTCTTATCATTAATTTTTTAGTGATTATTCTATTGACTCTTTCATTAAAATTGTATTAATTAATTCCAAATCACGTCTCTGATACCACTTTTATTATGATTTGGCTTGGGGTTTGGAATTAACCAAGGAGGGAATAAATGTTTTGATGGTGATAATCATGATTTTATATATTCATTTATTATAACTAACAATTTATTATTCAAATGAAATAAAAGAGCTACTAAAGAAGGTAAATCAAAGCAATAGGATTAAATTTATATTAGCTCTAGTTGTCCACATTCTCTGTAGATATTATCTTCTTTATTATTCATTTTTACTCCGCAATTTTAACCTCAAAATATTAATTTAAAACAAAAGGAGATATCGATTCAGTGAATACTTGTATTCCTAAGCTACAGTAATACAATGCAAAAGAAACAATATATATGTCAGTTAAGCTTTTAATAAATCAATATAAGAGCATTTGATGATTTATATTTATTAATATGATTGATCAAATTTCTTCAAAATCTTTATTATGTCTACAATATCATTTCCATTTGTATATCATTTTATATAGAACATTCACAGGTGTACTGTCTAAAATTTATACTAATGAAGGTACGTCAATATCAGTAACTTTTTCAATTTATGTGTGTGGGTACTTTAACGTCACACAACTAGTAATATAAGGGAGTTAACTCCATCATAATCAAATCATGTTCATACAAACATACAATATAATCCATATTATTCAAATGCTCTTTCATTTAATTCGGCCTTTATATAATGCATAACATTAATATTTCTAAAACTGTATACTCATCACTTTAATATGATCAATATCTAAAATAGCGTGTAAATCATAGCACAGTTGTGCAATCATGTTTCAATAGCAATCAATGAATTATGTTTAGAGAAAAAAACGTTACCATAGCTTAAAAATAAGGCTACCTACTCACTTTTCTTTTGATGATTATCCTTGCTTTTAAGTTATGCAATATATTCTAAAATAGAATTTTCTATAATCAACTACAAAGCATTATTATTGGTAAATTAACTAAATGATGTATCGTTATTTATAATTGATTTTTTTTAATTTACAACATTTATTAAATTTGATACTAATATATATCTATTGAAATCCGATTACTTAATTTATGTTTTATTATATAATTAAATTATTACTACTATTTAATATCTTGATTTGACATAAATTTATGATTCAATTATTGACTATTATTTATCTTACTATCAAATATGATTTCAATTTAATTAAAGGTAAAACCTGAATCAGTTCCAACATTACTTACTTGCCATCACTTCTCCCTTGCGAGTATAAACGTGCTCAAATTCCTCGCTCATCTTGCTGATCTCAATTAATATAATTCCATATTAACAGCTTACATATGTATCCTTTCAATATATATTAAAAGGATACATATGTAAGCTGTTAATATATATATATATATTTTCGCTGATGATATCCTTCTT
>JXCR01082343.1:876719-902579 GCA_002079205.1 Phalaenopsis hybrid cultivar
GTCTGCGGCAGAGAAGACGCGACGCTGCGTCGTCCCGCAGCGTCGCTCGTCAGAGTTTCGCGAGCCTCCACTGACGCTAGCTTGCCCGCTCGCCCGCTCGCCTGCGCTCGTCGTTCCTTCGCGCCCATCAATGGAAGGCTCCTCCTTCGTGCCTTACAACGCAACAGCAGCGTTCGCTGTTTCACGCCCTGCGACGAACCAAGGCGTGCGGTTTGTGCTGATCGATGGAGTCTGAAATGACATCAGTGCGTTCCTACGTCGCCGCCCTCGTCAGTGATAACCCCCCTCTTTCCAATATGTTTCCACAACAATATCATGACAATTTTGCACTTGGCATTGAAACCAGATTTCTCAAAAAAGCTTCCCGTAAAAACGACAAACCTGCAATCTTTCTCATTTAGGCAGAGATCTCCACCCTAGCTGCGCTCTGCCGACTGTTCTTAGTAGGTAAGTTTCCTTATGGAAACCCTAAACTTGAACTAATTCGAAAGGACTTTGAGCAAATAAAGCTGAAAGGGGGTTGGAAGATTGGTAAATTGAATGGTCGCCCCATTCTCATTCAATTATCAAATGATGAAGACTACACTCATTTGTTTACGAGAAGACTTCTTCGAATTGAAAATCAGGTGATGAAGGTGTTAAAATAGACAGTGGATTTTGACCCTCGTACTGAACCTCCTACAATTCTTGTTTGGCTGCGTTTCCCAGGTTTGAAGATCCACCTTTTTGATCAAGAGTTTCTCTTCGCTTTAGGGATGGTATACGATAAACTCCTCAAAACTGACACTCCTACTGTGAATCTAACTCGACCTTCAGAAGCCAGAATTTTGATAGAAAGAGATATTACTTTACCTTTTTCGGGAGAAATATGGATTGACACACAATATCAGGGATTTTGGCAACAAGTAGAACTTGAACAAATACCACTTTATTGTACTCACTGTCGTATGTTTGGATATTCTCATACTCAATGTTATCAGTTGCATCCAAATTTAAAACCTTCAAGTAAAAACGCTTCTGGATCTGCCTCACCTCATACCTGTTCCTCCTTCGCTCCTGAGTGCATTCCACAAACTATTGAAACACCGGTTGACACGATGCCACCTCCCCCTCTCACTATCGGAGACAATACTCTCTCTGTTCTTCCGACTGATGTATTGGCAGATGGTTTACTTTGGTTTGATAATCAGGATAGTATTGAAGCTCCACACCCCCAGGATGCTTCAGGTGTTGAAGAGACGTGCTTACCATCTCTCCATAATCAGAATGTTGTTACTGCTAGTCAGGAGCTGGGGGCCCATTCTCTCCTACATGCCCAACAATCCGTTGATCACACTGATCAGATGAGTTAGTCCTCGGATGAGGAATGACAGGTTTACACATCTAGAAAGAAAAAGAAAAATGGAGGCACACCCCAGCTTGGGAACTTAATGGATGATACCCTAGTAACTTTGGGTAATGGAACGACACTTAACAATTTGTTAGCTGTCTCTGGTCCTAGAACCAGAGGCAGAGACAGAGGCAAGACCAAGTTGGCTCGTGCCTAACAACTTATTTCCTGCAAGCTTTGTTTTTTTTTTAATTTTTTGTGTTTTATCTTTGTTTCAACCTTTTAGGATGCTAGTGTCTGATGTATCGTATGAGTAGAACACCTTTTTTTGGGTTCTCTTATACAATCTCTATGTATCTTTCCAATTTCAATAAAATTAGCCCTTGGGCGTTAATAATATTTATATATATATATATATAGAGAGAGAGAGAGAGAGAGAGACCACTTGTGGCTCCCTTATATATACTTCAGAACTTAGCATTATTCTTAGCCCTCGTCTTCGTAGGAGGCTCTGCTAGGGTTTCACCTCACGGAGACCCCTTGCCTCCGCTACGACATTTTCACGCTCGAAGAAGTAAGGGGAGTTCGCTCCTTTGTTTCTTCTTTCGTCGTCTTCATAGAGCTTCATCGTGGTGCCCTTGTCTGTGGCCCTGATCGCGGCTCGTCTTCCGCAATTTCGAACTAATCGCGGCTATTTCGTCTTCCAACATTTTCATAGCGCTTTGTTCTCTCGTTTCGACGTCAACGTCGTCTGCTGTGTAATCCTTCATTCCTGCTTGGAAGGTCGTTCTCTCGCATCATTCCTGGGCATGGGCGCGGGCTCCTCCTTTCTTCGGGCTCAAAGCAACGAAGCAGAGGAGAACGTCCAATAACCTCGCTTTCTTTTGCACCTCAATGTGATTATCTCGTGATCTTCTAGCAGGTGGATTTCCCTGCTCTGATGGTGCTTCCTTCTTCTTCAGTTGAACTTGACATCGCCTCCTTTGCCTACGTGGTGGGCAATCCTCAGATGGAGTCGGCAGTTGTCTTCCCCTCCAGCTATAAGGATTGTCGTAATGATAGTGGTGAGTGCCCCTTTGTTAAGAAGACAAGTAGGAAAAATGGGAAAAAACATTTTTTTTTTCTGAATTAGAAATTTCAACCCTAACTGACAAATTTAAGTTCGCTCTTATTGAAAAATTTCTGTGGGGACACTCACCTATGGAAGTTATTAGAAAATGTTTTGATAATCTCAAACTAGCTGAAAAGTGGATAGTGATGCTCTTGGATGGTAGACATGTGTTGATTCAATTAACAGTGGTTGAAGACTATACTCGGATTTTCTCTGAAAAATATCTTACCATTGCATTCAAGTCAATGAATTTACTCAAGTGGTCACCTGATTTTGACCCCAATCATGAATCTCTTACTGTCCCGGCATGGTTTAGTCTAGCTGGTCTCAAGCTGCACTTTTTTAATCATCAAGTTTTTTACTGTATTGGGGTCTTACTTGGGGACCCTATGATGCTTGATCTACCCACTTTCAACCTAATCAAACATTTTGTGACTAGAATATTTATGAAAAGATATATTAATTTATATGATGTTACTGAAGTATGGTTGAGCACAATTCATAATAAATATTGGCAACAAATCCTCATGGAACATAGACCTCTTTATTGTTCTCATTGTATGATATTTGAGCATACCCTTAATAAATGTCAAAAGCTCCATCCTAATCCGAAATCTAAAGATCAAGTGAATAAGGATGAGCCTCTGGACATATCTGTTCCATTTGGAGAGAAAACTACCACAGGACAGGATTTGGTGTCTGATTTAATTGCCCATATGAACTCCCCTGATAATGTTATTTTTGTGATTAATGTGATCCTGGATGGCTCTGCTGGGCAACCTACACTTTCAAATCCTAATGAAAACAGTACTGAAAGATCCTTACCTACAAAGGATAGTGTTCGGACTGATAATGAGGAGAACCTTATAGTTCTCCATCTTCAGGAAGTATCTGGTGTAAAGACGACAACTCATACTTCACATACACTAGAATCTATTGTGGGTACAACTGTTTGCAATCTTTCTACTACAGCTCTACCACCTCATCCGAATGAGCAACAATCTTCGGATGGGGACTAACAGGTTTACACTTCCAGGAGGAAGAAGAAAAATGAAGATATACTTGAGATAAGGAATCTAATGAATGATACTTTGGTTACTTCGGGTAATGATACACACCTCGTCAATTTGTTAGTTGGTTTCCTTCCGAGAACTAGAGGCAGAAGCATAACTAAATTGGGTCATCCTGATTGATCTTATATATACCATCTCTTTTTTGGGTTTTTTGTGTGTTATACCGTATGGGTTGGGCGCCCATTTGGGCGCACTTATACAACTTATCTGTACCCTTTTCTTTTTAATATAGCTGTTGGGCTTTTTCTATATATATATATATATATATATATATATATATATATATATATATATACTTCATCAAACAACCCTAACACATACCTTACCTCTGCTAGGCTTGGTTCAACACCTCCATGCCAAAAGTCACACAGGAACGTTTGGTCTTTTACACGTGAGACTCATTGTTCATTAGCTCACACAAAACCCTTATTCTCCTTTTTTTCTTCGGACAGGAACACTAAGCTGTCTCTCGCTTTTTCAATGTCACTCAGCTCACCCCCTTTNTAGGCTTGGTTCAACACCTCCATGCCAAAAGTCACACGGGAGGGTTTGGCCTTTTACACGCGAGACTCATTATTCCTTAGCTCACACAAAACCCTTATTCTCCCTTTTTCTTCGGACAGGAACACTCATGTTGTCTCTCGCTTTTTCAATGTCTCTCAGCTCACCCCCTTTCATTCACACGAGAGACACGAAAAAATATTACATCAGTACTACGCACGTAAAAATAACGTGCGTAGCCAATCAATTCACGCCACGACATTTCGCGCGGCAGAGAAAAAAAAGACGGCGCAGTAACACAAGGAATATTCCCTCCTGTGTTATTCATGTATTATTGTGTGTTATTCATGTGTTATTGCGTGTTATTCATGTGTTATTGATGTGTTATTGTATTATTATAATATCAAGAATATTCTCAGGACAAAATAACACATGAATAACGCACAATAACACTTAAATAACACGGCAAGAATATTTTAGGATACAATAACACATGAATAACACACAATAACACTTGAATAACACGCGAAATATTCCCGAACACAATAACACTTGAATAACACGGGAAATATTCCCGACAGAGGAAAAACAGCGCAGTAACACGGGAAATATTCTCTCCCGTGTTATTCTTGTGTTATTGTGTGTTATTCATGTGTTATTGTATTATCATAACACCAGGAATATTCCCAGGACACAATAACACATGAATAACATACAATAACACATGAATAACACGGGGGGGAATATTCCTCGTGTTACTACGCTGTTTTTTTTTCTGTGTCGTGCGGGGTATCGTGGCGTGATTTCATTGGCTACGCACGTTACTCTACGTGCGTAGTACTGATGTAATATTTTCTTTCCGAGAGACACACGTTGCGCCTCATTGCACTTGCTCCCATGTTCTCACACATGAAGTCCTCACAAAGTTGTCTCTCTTCTTCCTCTTTGCATGAGGCTTCTCCCCCTTTCACTGCATCGCTATCACAACAACAATCGCATATGGCTTTGGTTAGGGTTGCCGATGTCACGACCCGGTTTGGTAACTTAGAATTAACCAAGTCAGGAACTGCGCACACAAACTCCCCTCCCCGCACACATGAGCTTCCCTTCTTCCACTTCTTTCGATCATGGCTTAACCCAGCACTGCATGCACACAATGCTTGCTCCTCTTTCTTGCTTTGGCGTCGTTTGGTCCTCCTTCACGAATGCCAACACAACACAGCATTGACTTCGACTTCAACACCACACGATGAGATGATCTTCTCCCTCTTCTACCTCTTGTGGCCGATCGAGCGATGTAAGTATCGCACGTCAAGGAAAACTCACATGAACCTTCCTCCTTCAACTTCCTCTTCACCTTTTGTCTTCCTTCACTCGCAGACAAAACGCATGGCACGTCAATGTCATATCATGCTAAACTCCTCTACGAATGTTGCGGTTCTTCCTCTTCTTCTTCTTCCTTTATATTTTCTCGGTTAGGGCATGATTACACGCTCTGTCTTTCTCGAACTCTCGTTCTCTTTGCTAATACGAAGATTTTGACCATGTTCGTCCTCTCCTTTGACTTCACTTAAATTAACTGCTATACAATTATTTCGAATTGATAATTTATTCTGTTGTTTATTCATTATTTTTCATATTTTCGTTATTACAGCACATTCAAGGTACAATTCATCTCCTTTGGCTTTGATGCCTTCTTGTACATACAATGGTGCGACCCGTCTCTCTTCTTCTCCTTCCTTTTCTTCTCTCACGCCTTGCCTCTGTCATTCTCTGGTTCTCTGTGCCTCACTCGTTTTCTCCCTCTTCCAATGTTTCTTTATTTCGAGTGATCCATTCTCAGCCGCCCCCTCTCTTAACTTCTAAATGCATGACTGTCTCGACATGTTTGTTAAAATGGTCACCACCTTTTCATATTATTTTATTTGATCTTATTATTTTATTTCCCATTTTTTTAAAGCATGGTTATGACTGCTCTCATGCTCTGGAACATCGTATATTTTCTTGAAATATGGCTGTCAGGATTGCTGCCTCTTCAAGAGCTATTTCTGGGATTTTTATCCGCTTGCCTATTAATGGCACCACTTGCACTCCGATTTTCATTACCATTGTTGAAATTTCAATAATGACGCCTCTTGTCAATCATGTTCACTTTGAAGTTAATGATCACTCAGTAAATAACAATCCTAGGAGTATATTAAGCTTTCCAAGTCCAATCATGTTTTCCAAAAGTGGCAGTAATCAGGAAATAAAGTTATTCTTCACTTCCCTAGGTTTTACTAAATTTCGAACTGATATAATAGTCTGTCAGATGCCTTTGGTATTCTAGACTTAACAAAAGCTAGTTTTGTATAATTAAGGTTCTATTCTTCATCATAATATTGAACTTACTTTCTCACTTTTAATGTAAGAGTATCCCAATATATTTTATTTTTTGACTTTTATGATGACAATCCTTCATACTTGTATGTAAATATAATCTCTCCGCGGACTAATAATGAAAATTTGTTGCTGAAAAAAAAGGCAGAACATGCAAATTTCAACTTTTACAACTGGATGCTTTTTATTGCACAGTTTACATATTCATAAGCTGCTGACACGGTTCATATGCTCAAAAGTACTAGGTAATGGATAACACACATCAATGCCTGACAAAAAATCACGGGAGAAAACAACCTAAAATGTCAACACAAACTGCTTGAATTTCCATCTTTATCTACACACTTGAAACTCCTTGTCACTTTGCTAACTTCTTAGGAATGATGTGTACGGATTGCACTATCTATTCAGAGTTTGGGGTTGCCAATTATTTAAACCAGTTTAGCATTTGATGCGCTGCTTCATGTGAAAATATGATTAAAATATTTCTGATGCACTTGGATGCTACAGAATTTCACTTTTGGTAATTAAATATATTATAGCAGCTTTGATGTTTTTCTTAACGCCTTTATTATTGTTGCATGTGAAAAATGTCATTTGAAAAAACTCATTCATTCTCATTGGATTGCCTGGTATTGAGAATGGGTCGACATGATTTTTTGTGTTTATTAAATTAGTTTTTGCCGTTATCTGATGCGTGCCATGCACATTTGTATGGCATTCTGCACATATGCTTAGTTTATGTTTTCATACAATTTTTGTCATTTTTAATATGTTAAACATTTATATTGAATTTGAATGTTCTCTATTAAAATTTTTCATGTTATTCAAGGATGCGGCCGATCTATTACAAGGACATTACATCTTTTCAAGCAGTCGAGGTCTGCCTTCTCCATCCCAATCTCTTGGTATGGAGGTGTTTGCGGTATGCATGTCATTTTTATGATATCTTACTTGTTGAAGTTGTATCCTTTCTATTTGTTTGTTGAAACCTTCCTCAAGGCCTTTTTGTTATGCGTCATTCATTGCTATTATCTTCAGTGATTGATTCGATCTTGCCACCTGAATTACGTATAATTCCTGTTCAGTTATGAATGACTTGTCTACTACCAAGTGCTATTAATATTCCAAAATGTAGCCGATCAAAATCACCAAATTGCTTAACTTTTAGAATAATAGAAATTGAAAAGAAAAGTTAAGTGTAGTTACTGTTCGGTATATGAAACAGAGCAATGTTGATAGAAGTTGAAATAATTAGGAATATGTTGATTATGTTCTATTTGTCACGAACTGGGTCGGGGCTTGGAATTAACCGAGACAGGAATATATGGTGGAATAGCGGAATTAAATTTTTAGTTATTATATTTCTATCACTAATTAATTAATATTCAAAATTCATGAAAGAGCTACTAAAAAAAATAATTTAATTAAGAATTTGAAATTTGTACCTTTCTGATTATTATTCTCGCATTCTATACACATTTATTCCTCTTCTATTCTTTTTTTTCCTGCGGTTTGTCTTCTGCGGCTCGTCTTCTGCGGGTCGTCTCCTGAGGCTCCTCCTGTTGCATTCGCGTCCGTTCTCCCTGCACGTATGTGAGCTACTCACAGCCCAGACTGAATCCCTGCAACTTGCCGATGTTCAACTCCTTGTTCCATGGCTACCGTTCCTTTTCTACCACCAACTACTTCAGTTTTAAACCTTGGGAAGACTTCTTTCGTTGATATGATTGGCTCTATGGGATCAGAATAGGTCTTCCCTCAGGTTTACCATGTCATTCGATGGCCAGGTGCTTTTTAATATATATATATATATATATATATATATATATATGATTCAACAATATTTCTAACGATCAAATGATTAGTCTGCATTCAAAAGATTGGTTTTGCTACAAACTCTTTAAAAATTTTCTTCCGAAATACATTGTACCATATAAATGAGACTCCATCCACCGGGAAAACTTTAGTTTTAGTAAAAGAACCCAAACCTTGCCTCCAACATTCTTCTTCCTAGCTTCCTCACGATCCATGATGCCTGCTGATGTTGTGAGCACTATGTACCCAAACTGACGGGAAGGGAGTAACCTTGCAGTCTATGGTTCAATATCTTTAACACCAACATCAAACCTAGGGCTTATGACACCGCATTTATTTAGGCGTCCATTCAGTTCTACCACAATCTTACCTGCTCTGTGATCATCAACATATTCAAATTCTCCAATATAGCCATGCTTTTGCATGACAAGGAAGAACTTGATGATGACTTTTGAAGATGGTCTGATCTTGACTTGCCGCTTTCCTCGTTTCTCAGCATTGTACATGCTCTTGAGAGCATCATTTAGGATGGTCACACGCACCATCTTAGCTGAGACTTTAAAAGCTCCAAGATCGTATGCGCCCAAAGATAGTATGGGAATNTCGCTTTCCCCGTTTCTCAGCATTGTACATGCTCTTGAGAGCATCATTTAGGACGGTCACACGCACCATCTTAGCTGAGACTTTAAAAGCTCCAAGATCGTATGCGCCCAAAGATAGTATGGGAATTGTGAGTGTAATATATATATATATATATATATATATATATATATATATATATATATATATATATNCTTTTTATTGGACAGTTTACATATTCATAAGCTGCTGACACGGTTCATATGCTCAAAAGTACTAGGTAATGGATAACACGCATCAATGCCTGACAAAAAATCACGGGAGAAAACAACCTAAAATGTCAACACAAACAGCTTGAATTTCCATCATTATCTACGCACTTGAAACTCCTTGTCACTTTGCTAACTTCTTAGGAATGATGTGTACGGGTTGCACTATCTATTCTGAGTTTGGGGTTGCCAATTATTTAAACCAGTTTAGCATTTGATGCGCTGCTTCATGTGAAATTTATCATTAAAATACTTCTGATGCACTTGGATGCTAAAGATATTATAGCAGCTTTGATGTTTTTCTTAACGCCTTTATTATTGTTGCATGTGAAAAATGTCATTTGAAAAAACTCATTCATTCTCATTGGATTGCCTGATATTGAGAATGAGTCGATGTGATTTTTTGTGTTTATTAAATTAGTTTTTGCCGTTATCTGATGCATGCCATGCACATTTGTATGGCATTCTGCACATGTGCTTAGTTTATGTTTTCATACAATTTTTGTCATTGTTAATATGCTAAACATTTATATTGAATTTGAATGTTCCTTATTAAAATTTTTCATGTTATTCAAGGATGCGGCCGATCTATTACAAGGACATTACATCTTTTCAAGCAGTCGAGGTCTTCCTTCTCCATCCCAATCTCTTGGTATGGAGGTCTTTGCGGTATGCATATCATTTTTATGATATCTTACTTGTTGAAGTTGTATCCTTTCTATTTGTTTGTTGAAACCTTCCTCAAGGCCTTTTTGTTATGCGTCATTCATTACTATTATCTTCAGTGATTGATTCGATCTTGCCACCTGAATTACTTATAATTCCTGTTCAGTTATGAATGACTTGTCTACTACCAAGTGCTATTAATATTCCAAAATGTAGCTGATCAAAATCACCAAATTGCTTAACTTTTAAAATAATAGAAATTGAAAGAAAAGTTAAGTGTAGTTACTGTTTCAGTATATGAAACAGAGCAATGTTGATAGAAGTTGAAATAATTAGGAATATGTTGGTTATGTTCTATTTTTCACGAACTGGGTCGGGGCTTGGAATTAACCAAGACGGGAATATATGGTGGAATAGCGGAAATAAATTTTTAGTTATTATATTTCTATCACTAATTAATTAATATTCAAAATTCATGAAAGAGTTACTAAAAAAAAAATTTAATTATAAATTTGAAGTTTGTACCTTTCCGATTATTATTCTCGCATTCTATACACATTTATTCCTCTTCTATTCTTTTTTTTCATTGCTTAAAACCTAAAAAATATATTTAAACAATTTAATGAGTTATCTAAAGAAAACTCAGGAGTAATCATACTTTTAAATTACAATAACCCTAGTAAAACAATTTAATATACATACTAGTCTTTTATATCTCTATAAAAATTTTTGGAGTATTCTAATCCTTCATATTTTTATAAGAACTTTTTTAATATACTAATGCATGTATGAATTATTTTATTCAATAAAAATACTTAAATATTTTATATGCATTTACTTTAACTTTACTTTTCTTATATACTCTTTACATATACCACGACCCAACCTAGTGTTTAGAATTAACCTAGACGGGTACAGACGGTCGAACGACGATAATTAATTTTTTTATAATTAACATTTTAAAAATGAAGAGTCACTAATCAACTAAAGAAATATATTTAAATTCACCTCATTGCTAGTTGTCTGCATATTCTATAAATATTTTTTCTTTTATCGCTCATCTTTAATCGCTTAATTAACATGAAATGTTAGTTGAAGATAAGAATAAGTTAAAAAAGTCAGTGAATAATCATACTTCTAAACTACAACAATACAAAGAAAAAGAACAATATACATGTCGGCTTAGCTTCCTTATAAATGAATATAAATATTTAACTCACAATTCAAACAGTCTATATATCAATATCATATCTATATCTTTTTATATTTATATAACCTTCACAAGAGCACCGTCTAGAAATTGTATCACTTATGATATTTCAATATCAATATTTTTTTTAATTTACATGTACGGGTACATTAATTTTTTCTTTATTACCATTAAGGGGTGCTCCATCTTAGCCAAACATGCATGTATAAACATACAATAAATTAATTGTATACATTCTAAATATCATCCAATATCTTTCTTTTATAACATGCAAATGTGCTAAATAACTATACTATGCAAATCATTCATGTTCATTTCTAAATGATCAAATTAAATAATAAGTCAAAATAATCATAATCTAGTTATAGTAACAAGATATCATGATTATTGATATGTTAATGTGACTGATATAGAAGAAATACAATATTATTATCATAATTTAGAAGTAAAAGTACTCACCTTGTTGATGATTAAATTATGCTTGAAATTTCCTTGATATTGCCTCTTCTAAGTTTCAAATCTAAACTAACAGGATATTTAATTAATTTATTATTTTAATAAACCATTTAATTAAATACTAAATTTTTTATCTAATATGCTTTACTTTCTATTAAATAAATAAATAAATATATATTATTATTACTATTATTATTATTATTATTATTAATATTATATTTCACACGACCCCTTCACACTTTTCTTTTCTTCTTATACGAGCCGTATCCCATTTCCTTTGAGCGGCTCACTCCATTAGAGCGTGTAGAATGTCGCTCTTCTCCTTCCTTGCTTTTCATTCTCAGCAAAAGACTTGCGATTCCACCTCCTCTGCATGAGCGAGCTTCTCTGCGTGCATTTGCTGCTCAGCTTCAATTTTTCCCAATTTATCATTGTGTTGGGTATATCCCCTATTTTCTTCTAACGTTGCCTACGCCACCACCTTTTGACTTTTCCATCCAGCATAAACGTCATCAACAATACCCTTCTTTCATTCGGACAAGCCATGCTTACCAGTATCTTCTCTATCTTCATTAGCCAATTCTCTGCTTCAATAGGGTCTTCAGTTCCTTTGAGCAAAGGTAGACGCAGATCTTGATATATCTTCATATACTTATCTACAACGACAATATCATTTTCGATAGGCATAGGACATTATTGTTTATATTAATATTAGGTTGTACTTCAGTTTCTATCAGATTCTCTTCTTCTATATTTTCTGGTCCATCACTATGCCTAAACGTATAATAATTATTACTTTGAGTTAGCTTTATTTTTTTAAAAATTATTAAAGCCTTCTTATAATTTTTCTTATTGGTTATTTCATCAAGTTTCAATTAATTAATCTTAAATCTTGTGGCTTTGATACTACTTTTGTCACGACTTGACTCAAAGCTTCGATTAACGAAGACAGAAACAGACGGTCGGATGATGAGAATTAAATTTTTGATATTCATTTTCTATAATTAACATTTTATAAATGAAAGAGTCACTAGTCAAACAATATATTTAAATTTACCTTGTTGTTGGTTATCTGCTTCTTCTATAAATATTTTTCTTTCTATCGCTCTTCTTTAATTCTTTATTAACCTGAAAAGTTAGTTTAAGATAATCAACAAATACTTATACTCTTAAACTACAACAATAGAATGAAACATAACAATATGCATGCTGGATAAGCTTCTTTATAAATTAACATAAATATTTAACATGCTATTCAAAGAGTCTATATCAATATCATATAAATATTTTTTTATATCTATATATTCATCACAGGAGCATCGTTTAAAATTTGTACCACTTAAGATACAATATCAATATTTGTTTCCATTTATGTGCACAGGTACATTAGCGTTTACTTGTTAGTACTATCAATCATACTATAAATTATTTCATTTAAATTCTAAATATCATCCAATATATTTCTTTGATGACATGCAGGTATAGTAAATAAGTATACTATGCAAATCATAAATGTTATTTCTGGATGATGCAATGTGATGAAATTGATCAATAAGCCAAAATAATCATAATCTAGTTGCAGTAATAAGATATCTTAACTAATTATATTCAAATGCTAGTGATTTCGAAAAAATACAATATTATTATTATAATTTAGAGGTAAAAGTACTCACCTTGATGGCGATTAATTTATGCTTAAAATTATCTTGACGTCGCCATTTTTAAGTTTGAAACCTAACATAACATGATATTTGATTAATTTATTATCTTAATAAACTGTTTAATTAAATATTAAATTTTCTNCTGTTCTGATTTCGCTCTGTCAGGGTTTTGCCATTATGGCGAAACCTGGTATCTCTTTGTCGATTTGCTCTTCGTTGTGTTTCCTCCTTTTCGTCATGCTTCGTCTGCGTCGGCTTCTTCGTCGTGCGTCATCTGTTCCGCGGCTCTTTAACGCTGGAAGAAGAGGTTTTGCTCCTGTTTCGTCTTTCATTGTCAGCTACGTCTTCTGCGGTCGCGCTCCTACGGTTTGTCTTCTGCGGCTCGTCTCCTGAGGCTCTTCCTGTTGCACTCGCGTCCGTTCTCTCTGCACTTATGCGAGCTACTCACAGTCCAGACCGAATCCCTGCAACTTGCCGATGTTCAACTTCTTGTTCCATGGCTACCGTTCCTTCTCTACCACCGACTACTTCAGTTTTAAACCTTGGGAAGACTTCTTTTGTTGATATGGTTGGCTCTATGGGATCAGATCAGGTTTTCTCTCAAGTTTACCACAAATCATTCAAAGGCCAGGAGGACTGCAACCTTTTCAAGAAGACAGGTAGGAAGAGTGGTAAACTGGCTCTGTTCTTCTCAAATGCTGAAGTTTCCAACCTGGTTAACAAGTTCAAATTCACTCTCATTGGTAAATTCCAATCGGGACATTCCAAAATGGAAATCATCAGAAAGACTTTTGAAGATCCCAAACTATTGGGACTCTGAAAGGTTGGCCTCTTTGATGAGAGACATGTGATGATACAATTACCTAAAGTGTAAGACAATCTTAATATTTTCCAAAAAGTTTATGACAATAGATGAAAAATATATGAAACAGCTTAAATGGTCTCCTGAATTTGACCATAGCCAAGAACCACCTATAATACCAATCTGGCTTAAACAACATGGCCTAAAGTTGCACTACTTCAAACACCAAGTCCTCTATTCTGCTGGAGCTGCACTAGGGAGATCTATGAAATTGGATACACCAGCCTTCAATCTAACCAGGCCTTCAGTTACAACAATTCTTATTGAAAGGGATATCACCCTCCCTGATGCGAATGAAATATGGTATGGTACTGCCTACAATGGGTATTGGCAACCAATTGTCGCAGAAAAAAGGCCCTACTACTGCAATCACTGTAAACTGTTTGGGCACACCCATGTTAAATGCTTCAGGCTTCAACCACCACATTTGAGATCGGCAAGTCCTAACAACATCCACGTGGAGGAAAATATAGCAGACGCTCTTAATCTTTCATAAATGTTGAATGAGAATTTGACTCATAAGGTTACTCTTCATCAACCAGACCAGCAGCTTCCGCCTACTGTTGTTGAGACAGCTCTTCCTCAGATCACAAATACTACGAATTTTGTTATAACAGATGCTAAACAAAATGTCTTAGAACCACTTAATGTGAGAGAAGAGGATACTCAAGTTCTAGAGGAGTGTCAGGATCAAGGTGTGCTGCATGTTGAGTCAAATCAACAGTTTACCTCCATCGAAGATCCGTCTATTGATCAGACGGAACTACCTCTGGCAGATGATTTACAGTTTTACAAATCTAAGAAGAATAAAAAAGGAATGCCACATCTCAGTAATTATCAGGATAATTGTATCATAGTTTCGGGCGGAAGCCCACATCTCAGTATGTTGTCGGACTCCCTCCCTAGATCCACGGAAAGAGAAAGCGGTATATCCACCGACTACACCCACCATGATTAGAAGTTGTTTTCTTTTTGTTATATTTTGGGGAATACGTGTAGTTGTAATCCCTATGAGTGAGATCTTTGTACCCGCTCACTAAAACCTTTATATCCTCTTTTATATCAATAAATGTTGTCNTCTTACTAGAGATCCGACAAATAATTTAGCATTGATCATTACTATCGTCAAGGATGTTCATACCACTTGAATCTGAGACGCTTTCTGATTGAGAGGAAACTCTTATGAAAAGTGCAACCAAAGCATGAAAAAACATTTCAAATCATATTTTCTAAGAGATCAGAAAGGATAAAAAAAAGTATTGTCTCTCCAATATTCATTAAACTTCAGGCAAGGCTGTATAAATGAGTTTATGATGCAGCTCTTCACCTATTAAATGAATATTTTATACTTTGGCACGGCATCATTATATGATTTTTTTGGTTTTACATTGTAATATAGCAATTCACTAAAATTATTGCTTGTGTACTCATTTTCATTATTTGGTTATAATAATTTCCTTTAGACACACATATATAAAGACGGAGAGCAGACCTTGGTCAAACAGTTGATGCAAGTAACAAGCATGTTCTCATCATCACTGACCAGCAAAGGCACAATAACCTGCAAATAGGAAAACACAAATTACTTNCACAAGGCTTTTCCTCCTTCGCGATGCTTTGCGCCCTGCGACGAAACCGCGGCTTGTCTTCTGATCGACGTGCACTGCTTCTGCGTCTGCGTCTGTGCCGATCGACGTGCACTGCTTCTGCGTCTGCATCTGTGCCGATCGACGTTTCTTGATGTAGAAATGGCATCAGGGCGTTCCTACGCCGCCGCCCTCGCTAGTGATAACTCCGTCTCCGCCCCTCTTTCGAATATGTTTTTGCAACGATAACACGACAATTTTGCTCTTGACACTGGAACCGGATTTCTCAAAAAAGCTTTCCGTAAAAACGGCAAACCTGCAATCTTTCTCACTGAGACAGAGATCTCCCTTCTAGCTGCGCACTGCCGACTGTTCTTAGTTGGTAAGTTTCTTTATGGAAACCCTAAACTTGAGCCAATTCGAAAGAAGTTTGAACAAATGAAGCTGAAAGGGGGTTGGAAGATCGGTAAACTGGATGGTTGTCATATTCGTATTCAATTATCAAATGATGAAGACTACACTCATTTGTTTGCGAGAAGACTTCTTCGAATAGAAAACCAGGTGATGAAGGTTTTAAAATGGACGGTGGATTTTGACCCTCGTAGTGAACCTCTTACCATTTCTGTTTGGCTGCGCTTTTTAGGTTTGAAGATCCACCTTTTTGATCAAGAGTTTCTCCTCACTTTAGAGATTGTGTACGGTAAACCTCTCAAAACTGACACGCCTACTGTGAATCTAACTCTACCTTCAGAAGCCAGAATTTTGATAGAAATGGATATTACTTTACCTTTTTCGGGAGAAATATGGATTGACACACAACATCAGGGATTTTGGCAGCAAGCAAAACTTGAACAGATACCATTTTATTGTACCCACTGCCGTATGTTTGGACATTCTTCTTCTCAATGTTATCAGTTGCATCCAAATTTAAAACCTTCAAGTAAAAATGCTTCTGGATCTGTCTCACCTCATACCTGTTCCTCCTTCGCTCCTGAGTGCATTCCACAGACTATTGAAACACCGGTTAACACGATGCCACCTCTCCCTCCCACTACCGGAAACAATACTATCTCTGTTCTTTCGACTGATATATTGGCAGATGGTTTACTTAGGCCCGATAATCAGGATAGTATTGAAGCTCCACATCCCCAGGATGCATCAGGTGTTGAAGAGACATGCTTACCATCTCTTCAGAATCAGAATGTTATTACTGCTAGTCAGGAGCTGGGGGCTCATTCTCTCCTACATGCCCAACAATCTGTTGATCACACCGATCAGATGAGCCAGTCATCGGATGAGGAATGACAAGTTTACACATCTAGAAAGAAAAAGAAGAATAAAGGCACGCTTCAGCTTGGGAACTTAATGGATGATACTCTAGTAACTTCAGGTTATAGAACGACACTCGACAATTTGTTAGCTGTCTCCGCTCCTAAAATCAGAGGCAGGGGCAAGATCAAGCTGACTCGTGTCTAGCAGCTTATTTCATACAAGTTTTGTTTTTTTTGTGTTTTATCTATGTATCATTTTTTTACGATGCTAGTGTCTGATGTATCATATGAGTAGGACACTTTTTTTGGGTCCCCTCATACAACCTATATGTATCTTTTCAATTTCATTAAAATTAGCCCTTGGGCGTTTATAAAAAAAATATATTATTCTTATTATTAATATCTTTAATATTATTAATATTATCGTTATTATTATTTATAACTTTTAATATTAAATTCATTTAGTATATCATACCTCTATTATGAGCCTTACCTGACTCACGCACGACCACTTTTCTTCTCCTCTTAAACGGGTACAATCCCTTTTCCTTCGAGCGGCTCACTCCAACAAAACGCGCACGATGCCGCTCTTCTATCTCCTCTCTTCTTCTTTTTCAAGTTGACCTAACTTTTGGTTGAGGTCTAGTCTTTTTTCCTTTGAAGCCTAGGATCTAGCCATAGGACTTTCTGTCGACTATTCCTAGAGGATTAGTGATGACACCTTCACCAATATAACTTCTAAACTTATCTTTCCTCATCTTGAAGTTTCACATATTGGTTCTAACCTCTAGCACTTAGTTGGTGGAGCCAATATGAGGGAGCTGAAGAGGAGTCCCCATAAGACTGCTTGGCCTTAGGGTTAGCCCTAGGTGGTGTGGTCTTGGTTAGTCTTGTACACACACTTGCACTTGCACTCGCAACCTAAGTCCTATCCCAAACATAGTTAGCTTGATCTCCTACTTTATTGGAAACTCATGTGAATGGTCTCCTGAACAATTAGCCTTGGGCTAGGGTTTGGCTAAGACCAACACATAGAGGATTTATAATAGGAGTTCGCTTGGTCTCATGGCTCAAATAGGGTGACCTTATGATTAACATCCTCAATCAATCTCAATTTTATTAAATTATAATTTTAACTTTTCTTGGCCCCAAACTTCGCCAAATTACCATAATACGCTTCATGCCTAAAAAATTTCAAAGAAATTCAAAAATTCCCAAATTCTCCAAAATCAATTCAAATGTCTTCTTAAAACTTTCTTAACCACTCCATTGGGTTCACTAGCTCCTCATGACAGTTTTTCAAATCAAATTGATCAATCATTTGACCAAGGCCCTAGCCCAAACCCGACCTAAACTCAAGTTGACCCAAAACCCAAACTTTGAACCCAAGCCATGCATGTGACCAAACCTAGCCAACTTGACCAACCCAAGCCCACTAGAGCCAACATTTGGACCCTTAGAACCAGCCTAGATCCACCTAGACAACCAAGTTGAGCCATGGACCAAGGGTCCTCTAAATTAGGGGATCTCCTTCCAAAATTGGGTAAACCAAGAGAGATATGCTATTAGCCATCATACCTTCAAGCTAATCACCATTAAACCTCCCCTTGGATCCCCTGAGCCAACTGAGCACCTCCCCTGACCTAGTCACCGGAGGCCCCAAAACTGAGAGCCACCCACCTTAAATCAAACCCATTGCACCCATCCAATGTGTCCAGCTCCAATTGGTCCTTGACGCCGCTTGACCCTCCACATCAACAAGCCTTTGCACCTGAATTGAAGCTCAGCCAGCCACCCCAAGCTCCCCTATTTAAACACCACCCTCTCACGGCCAAACATGGAGTGTGCTCAAATCCTTGGGGAGACTTTGCCAAAATCCTTCCAGAGCCTCTTCAAGCTTTCCTATGTTCAATCCCACAGCCATTAGCCCTCCATTTCCACTGCCAAAGCCCAATTTCTCAATGGAAAACCAAGGTAGATTCTGACCATTTCCCAAGTTGAAGTTCCCTTAAGCTTCTCCAGAGCTTAAGGAGAAGTTTCCCACTCAAATCCCTCTCCGTTGAGCCCTCTAACCCACTGTTTAACCAAGGCTGTACACCCATTTCAGTGAACTCATAATTGGAGCATCCACTAGAGGAAAGTGACACTTCCAGGATGATCGCCAGACTCTACTAAAGCTTCCACAAGCATCTGATTGAGGCCTCCTTTCTCAGACTCAGGTATAAGATTTAAACTCTATTTTTTGGCTCGGTTGGGACCTTTGTGAAGAAAAGTTTGATTTCATACGCGTGTAGCTATATAGATGTGTTCATCCTGAGTAGACGAAGGTGTAAGAACAAACCCGAAGTGATTTGGTTGAGTATCGACTGAGATCTTAGGGTTTGAAGTCGAGCGATTCACGGGTTTTGACTACCGGGGATGATGAACGGATGTCGTATGTTTTCGTGTGTATCGGTTGGACGACTATGATCGCGTCGGATGAGCAGATGGAGCAAAAAGCACGCATCACATGGCTGTCGAGTCAGATGGCGGCTTCTAATGGGAGCGCGACACGTGGAGTTCGGAGCCGTCGTAGGTTGACGTGGCTACCATGTGTTTAAGTAAGAAATTAGGATTTTTGATTTATTTTAATTTCAGATTATAAAAAATTCATAACTTGATATAGAAAAATCATAAAAATAAAATAAAAATATCTTGTTGCTCAGTGAACAGATGAAAACAATGTGGAATAAAATAAGAATTAATTGATGAGTCTTTGATTTTTAATTAATTAAATACTCTCTACANAATGGATTGCAGAACTACTATCTCTTATGTAATGTCTACTCTCTCGTCCTGGTACGCCTTGCAGACAAACTGTCATGACCTGCCCAACAAAATATGACAAGCATTCCTAGATGCCAAGTCGCACCGCACCTGCTCTATGGTTGATCTCCAATAGAAAACTCAAACAATCACTATTAATCCACGTTAATATCATTTCTGCTTTTCAACCAGGTAAGGGAGTAGGTTCGAGGATGTTTCTGTGTGACCAACTCCAGTTTCTTCACTATCAGAATGGATACTACATTCTCACAGTTCCCACAATCAATAATAATCAGGAAGCAGACCTTTCAATAATAATCAGGAAGCAAACCTTTCCTTTCACAGTACACTTAGTGCGGAAAAAACTATTCCTTGGCCACAAATGGCCCTTCTCTGGCGCAATCTGTAGGATCCTCCTTACGACTAACATTTCTCCCTCATCTCCCTGGAGTTGAAGTTCCTCCCCTTGAACCTCCCTGCTTCCTCCTCATCTACTTCATCGACGACACTTTGCTCAGTGAATGAATTAACTCGGCACGTGGGGCAGTTGGAGGATGTGTTCGTGCCCGCGATACCTAAAACATCTCTTGACATGCATTGTAGAGGTTGAACTACTCTTTTCGGCTTTCTTCCCACTCAAATTTGGCTTGTCACTTCCTTGTCCAGCCTTCCCAACTTCTCCAGATGTACTCTTGTTGATAGTTACAGCTGTAGGTGGTTGTTTGAATAAGGGTGGTTGTTTGCTTTGTTTTTGTTCTCTCCACCTTCAAGGTTAAGGTTTGGACATCTCCCAGTGACCAATAAGGCTGTAGTTGCACAATGTTACCGAGAGTTGGCATCAGGCCTCCCGGATACCAGGCTATAATATGTTCCCCTGGCTCGACAAACTCACATTTCATCTGAAGTTGTCAAATTGTGTTGTAAATTCCTCCACAAATAGGTCTTTCTATTATAGGTGATGGAGTTTCAAAAACATATTCTGATGATAATGAGAAGGTAAGTATTTCCTCTACATCTCCTTCCTCATCTTCTCCCATCTGATAATCATGTCACTTCGTTCCCTCCTTTCCCTCTGTAAATTTTTCCACCACAAGGAAGTGCTCTTTTTCAATTTGATGGCCGCAAGCTTCACACTCTTGCCTTCTAGCACCTCTTTGCACTTAAACATTCTCTCAACCGACTGCAATAATTCGATATAATCATCTAGATCTATCCCTCTGTCAAACTTTGGCAGATCCACTTTAACTCTGAAATCTCTTAAGTCCTCCATACGTCGTCTCTTCTCTTGGTCTCCTATAATAATGAACCTGAAGCATCGTGCTCGGTCCTCCTCATCATTGAAGTCCTCCCTAAGAAAGGGGTTCAAAATTCCGCCCCTTTTCTCATCTTCGACTCTCAATACCATGACTGAGGGTAATTTCTCCCTGGATCACGTTATCAAAATCCGCAAGCCTCTGTTGAAGTTGATAGATCTCTCGTTGTATCACTTGCCGAGTAGATTTTGGCATGTGTCTCCTTGGTGACATGGTTAGAGTTTGAATATGTGCAAGTGGAAGATGATAATTGAGAGTTGGAAAGAAAACTTTTAGGGTAGAGATGTGTGGGAAAGCTAAAAAACCTAAAATAGAACTAGAGTTAGACTATCTCTGATACCAAATGTTATCGGTGTTAACCCAAAACCCAATAGAGGATGTAAATTTTATAACGCAAGCAAAACGAAATTACAATCAATAACCATGATCTATGAGAACAACGACACAAACACAAATATCTTGCTAGGGTGAGGTGGGAAGGTGGCGGTGGCTGGGGGAATAATGGTTGGAGAGCTATCCAGCAGCCGGACAACCGACTGAGCAGCGGTGAGGGGCTTCGGAAGGGCAACAACAAGCTAGAATTGTTGCAGAAGGTGGCCTCAGCAAGCAAAGATGGTGAAGAAAAGGGCAACAGTAGCAAGGAAGAGGTGGGGAGGGGCGGCAGCAGCAAGGGATGGTGCAAGAAGTGGCAGCACCAAGTAGAAGGGACGCAGGGAGGCGACAGCAAGCAGACGAGGAGAATAATGACTGAAATATGCAGAGATAATCATGATCTTGGAGCAACATACAACTGAAGCACCAATGGTTCTCAGATACAGTCCTAGTAGGAAAAATATGTGGACGACAAAAAAATTGAAGTAAAATAACATATATATATATA
Organism: Phalaenopsis hybrid cultivar; assembly: GCA_002079205.1. Classification (NCBI taxonomy): domain Eukaryota; kingdom Viridiplantae; phylum Streptophyta; class Magnoliopsida; order Asparagales; family Orchidaceae; genus Phalaenopsis; species Phalaenopsis hybrid cultivar. Next base: position 898,490 of record JXCR01082343.1, read on the forward strand.
TATATATATATATATATATGTATGTATATATATATGTATGTATATATATATATATATATATATGTATGTATATATATATATATACCAAATAGGAGGAAATCGTGAGCAAGGAAGGACCACTCGATCCTTCTCCCAAATGGACTGAACCAGTTAGCGTGCGTCACTCGTTGTGCCCGTGCGGGCATAAGCACCACGGCATCAAAGCACATCGTACAACACAACTACACTCAACCTACAACAACTATAGTTCAATACTTTAAATAGAGTAGACAAATCTTTACATTAGCAAAGCATGGTATTCACACCAGACCCTTCTAAAACTTAAGCAGTTCACATAGATACAAATATTCTGACAAACTGATTGCACAAAATGTCTACGAGAAGAAAAAAAAAATCTTCAATCGTACACAGTAGTTAAAATTCCATGTCGCTGGTAATCATATAAAGTTTGAACAGTGTTTCTAAGCAAACAAAGTTAAATATTAAAATTAATAGAATATGAACCCTTCCCAAACTTCTCCATGAGAGTCCGCTTTCAAGCAAAGAGTTGAAAATTTGCAATTATTATTGTCAACTAATTTCATCCACTAAATCAGCTTGATGAACCAATCAAATCAATGAAACTACCCTCCTCTCAGGTGTTCTGTTTTCAAATGCACCTACATGAATATCTTCACACGGCATTCAATTAGCCCAAATGCAGCTGCATGGAACTAGCGGACCTTATGATGCCCTGCACATTAGGGGTCTTTGATAAAAGAGATTTAGTTTCCTTTAAAGTTCTAGAGTTTGCCTATTCCAGACTCTGAAACAACTAGCATGCTGAAAAGGAAAAAACCAGGACAGATTTATGTAGATATAGGCTTTATGGCAAAGTAAAATGTTTTAAACCTTTTTGAATAGTCATAATTGAATAATAAATTGACAATTATTTATATTGATTTATTAAATTTGAATACAAATTATATTTTTTTCTTTTTCCTTATGTCACCATAGTTTAAAATTATGAGTATTCACCGAGTTAGTGATAACACATGAAAACATAAACTAACATTGTTCAGATTTAAGATTTGTGATAAAAAAATGAGCAATATATTAGAAAATGTGTATTGAGGGCCAATATAGAGAAAGGTAAGCTCGTTATTGTTTTATTTAAAAGTTAATCAAAATTGTATTCATTGGTGACTCTTTTGATTTATTTGGATTATAATTTGTAAGTGGTATAAAATAAATTTAGTTTCACCGTTCGACAGTCTACTCCAACTTAGAAAACTCAAAGCCTAAGGGATAGATCGTGACAATTAATATAAACACCAAATCATAGCTTCATAAGATATAAAAAATGAACATAAAAATAGTTACATAAAATATCAAAATGAAAAAAAAATTATAATTATACTAATATAACAAGATTTACAATTCAACAAAAATAACCAAAAGTAAAAGCCAATAAGAAAGTATCTCACTAAGTTGAAGTTTCAATCGATCATGATGAAAAAAAATAAAATGAAATAATCGCACAACTAAACTTATGACCAAAATTGGCCTGTTAAAAAGCATTGAAAGTGAAGAGAAAATATGTGAGCATTGCATGAATTTTGGGGGTTTCATACAGGCTAAATGGGAGGCGAAATTCGCTCCTGCCCGCTAGCAATGCTTCGCCCAATGGCAAGACAGACGCTGAGGGAAAATTTGAACAAAAAAAGGTACATTGCCACTGCTTATAATGACCACGTTATGCCAAATTAGCATACTGTGGCCACTTTAAACGGCGCCAATGTTATCAAATTTATTTAACAAAATGTTGAACAAATAATAAAATTATCTCAACATGACAGATTTTAAAATTCCATCGTGAATTTAAGGAAAAAAGCTGCATAAAATTTCCATTCAATTAGAACTAATTGCAATAACACATAGCATATAAACTTTTATCCTATTAAAATAGGTTGATTCCAAAGGGAATGTAATGAGCTAAGAGAAACAAAAATATACACAATGCTAACCTTGGTCCATACTAATTTATCATTGGCAATTGAAGCCCCAACCAATTTCTGCAGAGCTTCATGTTTACTTAGACTAGATTTGTTGCCATTGATGCTGCATATCTACATAAGCACACAAAAATGGAATTAATTCAAAAAACTGATATGCCAAAAATAATGCCGAGATGATCACTATGCATGCATCTTTGTGATCAGAAATGAACCAAATAGATCAAAGATCCTAGCACCTACATGGTGGAGAATTTGTGGGATGCTTAGTACATTTTCAGCTCCCACATTGATTAATGGATTCGTATTGTCATGAAAGAGCCCCATATCATGTAATCTTTCCCCATCAAAAGTTGACCCTATGTCCCTAGGACCATCAAAGCCAATCATTCGGGTATTATCAAGTTGTTGATTTCTTAAGGATCTTTCACAATCCATAAGAGGAACAGGTATTCCACTGTGATCTGTCCCAGAACCAGTATACTCAGAAGAAGTATCTGTTTTATGCGTCAAATCTTTGTTATGTGGACCAAGAACCTCATTATCAGAACCTGGTTCAGGGTTATGGTATGTCTGTTGAGTTTCATCAGAAGCTGTCTTTGCAATCGAGGTATCAACTAAAATTGATTCTTGCATAGAATCCCATTTCTTGGGACCCTCAATATCAGTTGATCCTCCAGAATACCTACCAAGATGCTGGGTCTTCTTTGATAATCCATTGTATCCTTCATCCGAAGAAGTGCCAATGACATCTGCCTGGTCATAAGCTGCTTTAGAGCGTTGCCTTTCTTTCTTACTCTGCAAAAGATTAACTAGATCAACCTCAATGCGGGGAGTGAACTGTTTCAATGCCCGTCTCAGCAAGTTTTGTTCCTCCACAGATAAGCTAAGGATAAAATTCAAGACGGCAGATGAATCATGGGCATAAACAGATATTATCCCAGTTATAGAAGCATCTTTCAATTTAGTATTTTTATCGGTTACCAAAGGGGCTAGTTTAGCGAGCCACAATTTTAGAATGCCACCATTACTAAAACCATCAGGGTTTGGTGAATGCTTGTCAAAGGAATTATTTGCAAACTCAACAACAGCCAGCTTTGCTTTAGGAGACCTCTGCTCATCTAATGAACGAAGAAGGGCGGGTAACAACGAATCAATACCATATGTCCTACTAACAATTTCCAAGTTTATCATACAGGGTTGCCTCACCAACTCCTTGGGGTCAATCAATCTTGAAAATACATATGGCAAGATTCTCTCAAGGTAGCTTTCAAAAGGCTTCCTGCATGGAGGGATAACCTCTGCAAGTGTTGAAAGAGCTGCCTGCGCAACTTTATGGTGTGGATCATCTAAATGTCGAAAGAATAGTTTCATGACCTTCTCAAAGTTCTGTGTAACTTCTTGAATACCTTTAGGCCCTTGCAGCAACAAGTTCCGCAAATAGTTGAAAGCTGACACCCTGGCAACCCAATCTGAACTAGAGCACAAACCCTCATTAAGTGCATCACCGAGGGATCCTGGACCATCCACATAGCTAGATAATTCACCCAAATGAAGCTGGTTATCATCAAAACTGCGTCTGCGACTAGCTGAAACCCTTCCATTTGCTTGGTTTCTAAGAAGTGGCCTCTGAAAATTTGGAACATGATTACTGTTTAGATCCCTAAAGCCAGCATCCTTATAAGGTGCATCCGGATACTGTCTATCTATTTGTATGTTTGGAAGTTTCTTAAAACTGAGATCAACATTTCGTTCAGCTGTACTCCCATCTAGTGGCCTTTCAGAATGCCTTTTGACCGAGTAAGATGATGAAAACGAAGACAATGAATCAGAAGCAATATTATCGTATTTAGAGTGGCCTCCCACATATTGGCTATGTGAATTCATAACATCAGTAAAATTTGAACCACCATTCCTAGCACTATTAGCAATGTTAGCAGTTGGATCCACCAATATTGATTCTTTTAGAGAAAGATGATTTGAACCAGGTATAGCAGCCAGAACTGGTGGATCACGAGAAGCTGGGGAGTCAACCCCTGCACTAGGAGCGAAAGAAAAGTAGGAAAAGCTTTAGCTAAATCAGACATATTGAAAAC
>JXCR01082345.1:3277-35461 GCA_002079205.1 Phalaenopsis hybrid cultivar
AATTATATATATATATATATATATATATATATATATATATATATATATATATATATATATATATATATATATATATATATATATATATATATATATATATATATATATATATACATATAAAATTCATATAGCCGACCTCACTTAGTAGGATAAAGACTTCTTGTTGTTGTTTTTGTTGAGATTGCTTTTTTCGTTTTCTTCATCATACTATGTATTCTCATTTATATGAAAGTATTAAAATGAAACGATAATGAATAACAATTTGTTTAAGCAAAAGTATTTTCAAATCACGGTCCAAAAAGTCTCCTTCTATAAGCATCTCTTTTCTATAACCGTTTTCATCTTGTCCTTTTTGTATTTGTAAAATTGCTAATACAAGTCTTATTTCACCTTATCAATCTCTAAAAAAGGTGGTAAGTTATCTATAACGTCTTTAAGCCGAGAAAAGCTCTTTGAATATCATTAATTCTTTTATTTAATAAATCAAGGGCAGTATGGTATTACTTCGATTTTTGTTTTATATTTTTTCTTTATTTTATTTTTCTTATGTTTTTACTTGAAATAAACATCTAAAACAAACACTTAAAATAACTTTTAGATGCTTTTTTAAAAACAAGCNTAAGTTATCTATAACGTCTTTAAGCCGAGAAAAGCTGTTTGAATATCATTAATTCTTTTATTTAATAAATTAAGGGCAGTATGGTATTACTTTGATTTTTGTTTTATATTTTTTCTTTATTTTATTTTTCTCATGTTTTTACTTGAAATAAACATCTAAAACAAACACTTAAAATAACTTTTAGATGCTTTTTTAAAAACAAGCTAATTTATTTTTTAAAATAAAAAATTAAAACATACAAAAAATACACTAAACAAAAGTGCTTTTAAAATAAAGGAAAAAATAAAAGCAAGAAAGTCAAGAAAAAGATCCCAAATAAGCCCTTAGTTTTTGCATAACATAATGTGGAACAGAGCGTGTTGAATGCTATAAATTACTTGGGTATTTGGATATCTTGTTTGTAAAAAGTTAATTTCTTCCTGCAGCCATACTCACTTAAACATAGAGATGCTCTTTTTTGATTTGGCTGCTTTCTTTTTTTACGTCTCTATTGTGAAGTAGTACTATACTTTTGGTAGTACATGGATTACTAAAATTAACATTTGACTTTGAATACCGTCAAGTTATAATGACACTTTTTGATAATTTTAAAATTTACAAAGAAAATATATGTTTCCTTTTTTCTCAATTAATGCTACTGATTAGTTTTAATATTTTATTTTTTGAAAAAGCTTTTTTCCATGAGTATGAAACCAAGCAATGTTTTTTTCTGCAGCCGAAGTTTAATGATGGTTTGCTGGAGATGTTTCGGATTGACTATATTGGGACTTCTCCATACGTCAGCTGCACGCCATCTGTTGCCTATCATCGTCTATGCTCAAATGATCGATTCTTGGTCCTATCTTCTGATGGTCTTTATCAGTATTTTAGCAACGAGGAGGTAGTTTCACATGTTGCATGGTTTATGGAGAGCATGCCAGAAGGGGATCCTGCACAGTACCTCATTGCAGAATTGCTTTTGCGTGCAGCCAAGAAAAATGGTAGGCGGCTCCTCATCATATGCAGCTCGTATCTCTTTAACCTACCATGCATTAGTTGATAGGGCTGCTGAAATTCCAATATCGAGCAGATCTAGTTTCAGCTCAAGTATGGATCTAATGAAATTTGATAGAACTTGATTGAATCATTGCTCATCTATTTTTTATTCTGAGCCATCGAGCCATCTCAAGGTTGCTTGAAATGTTTTGATTCTTAGGCAATTCATAAAAATATGTATTAGTAGTGTATTATGGTATGCATAGTACAATGGCATTAGTTGAATAGGTGAAACATATTTTTGTGTAGAAATACCATTTTTTTTTACTCTCTTAGGCTTAATCTTTTGAGCTACAAATGGATTTGAACATTAGAGTGTCTACCCCTAGTTTGATCTTTTTTAGTTCACACTTCCATATATATATCAATTGTGACCTCCCAAGTGCATCGCATGCTTAAATAGTGATCCATGAAGTGGAGAGAGAAGAAAGAGTATATAAGGGAGATGAGGATTTTTGTGATGTAGGCGATGGGAGGAAGTGGCATTGGTGAGTGTTGCTCCATATAACAATCATAGAAGAATGTCATTGTTGCTTTCGTGGAGAAGCTTGAGCACTAAGAAGGGGTAGATGCTTTTTTGTTTGTTGAAAAGAAGTGCAGTGTGTTGAATCCAGATTTTTCCTATAATGCATGCCTAAGGATTAGAGCGATGGTAACCTAGTGGGAGAAGTGGAGAGATGAAGTAGAAGAAAATAAAGAGCACAAATATTTGCCCCGTAGAGGCTAACTAGGTATTCCCGGGCTCTGTGATCCATTTTATATATCAAAAATTGAGATTACAAGAGAAAATGAGAGAGTTTTCTCTGCAGAGTATGAGTCTATAGAGGAGAACCCTCCTTTACATGTAATAGACCTATATTTATAGAAGATACAGGGTCATAAAGTGAAAAAATTACATATTCGCCCTTGCTTTAATTGGGGGTTAAAGGGCATTATTGTCTTTTTGTCATGACTTTTCGTATTGTAACTAATTTGGGAATTATTTAATGTTCTTGAACCTTTCAGTCGGTAGGTCATTGATTCGTTCAACCATGCTAATGTCAGTCAACTCTTTTGTATGTATATCGTTCAGTCTTCGCTCTAGGAAGCAGATCAGCTTTTAGAGTGGTAGTCGGTCGGTCATGGTGTGGCAGGTTAGCTTTGCGTGTTCAGCGAAAGTCTTTTGGGGGGAACTATTGAAAGAGCCTTCCATTAATGCTTGAGAGATCACTGAGGGTGATGGAACTTTGTTCGGTCATTGGGGAGGTTATTTTTGGTCGACCTGGGTGGCCTGTTGGTTGGTTGTCGGCCTTTCAGCCAGTTTTTTCACCAACGGATTGGTGATTCTTCTGTCTGTCGGCTTTCTGATTGCTTAGCAATTGAGTTGGTCCGTCAGAATGCCTTGAGGTTTGTACAAGCCCTTTTTAGGTATACATATTAAATTTCTTATTTTTACTGCTCCTTGATAGCAACAGGTTCACAAGAAGGACAAGTACATATTTAAATGTAATCAGATTGAATTTTAATAGTCATAATTTAATGCAATAAATAAGCTCCTTCAATTTTCGTGTCTGCCAACCTTACATATAGGTCATAAGAGACAACTTTATTATCCCAAGTTTAATTTTCTTTTCTTTCACTAGGCATCTGACTATGGAGAAAGATTCTGATTCAACATTAAAACCCGTAGATCGGGTAAGCTGGCTGCCCTCGATATAAGTCGACCTAAGGGTGAGTCGAAGAAAAAGAGGTTGGCAATGAAACTAAAACCCACTGAGCGAGTTGAGATAGGGAAGTCATTATTCGAGGGACTCCAAAGAGGGGATCTGGGTGGCCCCACAGTCGATCCGTTAATAAAGACTCATGAAGTTTGGTCCTATCGGGGGTCGCTAACATTTCCTTGCTGACTGGTGTATAAAGAGTCCATGGAAGTGACTCTCTGGTCGGCGATAAGGGTTCAGCTGGTAACTTCCCGTCTTTTGATGTGGGTGAAACTACTTGGTCCAAAATGAGTCGGATTTTGGGTAAGTGATTTACTTGGGCTTCTTGCAGTTTTGCTCATAGATTTTTGCTTTCTGTAGATGAAGATCCTCAAGTCGGGGGATTGTCAGTCTGTGGTTGTAATCAAAACTCAACTTTGCTAGTGAATCCCGTTCTCATAGAGCTGACTAGCAACGAGGAGAACGTGATCGATGGTCAAGCCGATTTTGTGGAGGCCTGGGAGGAGACTTCTGAGGGACACGCTTCATGTCCCCAAGAACCTTGACATGTCGTCTAGAAGAAGTGGAGGCTGCTTTGACCTGACGGGATGAGGATCTTCGTGTTGTGTTGGAGGGAATGCAAGAATACTTAGTCAAACTTCGCCGAGATGTTGTTGAACTCCGGGAAGATGCGCTTGTGTAGAGAGTTTATTCTGGGGCTGATCGAGAGAACTAGTTCAAGCTTGGCGGTTAAATATTATATAGGAGGTTGGTTAGGAGATGTCTTGTCCTGGCCGAGGCGGCCAAGGACCAATTTGTAAATTACTTTTTGTCAGATTATGTTCTGATTGTAATTATCTTTTTTAATAACTAAAATATTTTGGTTTTTACTTTCTCAATTTTGATGTTGACATAATATTCTCTCAATTTTAATGAGGTGCTTCCACTTTCGTTAAATTTCCATAAATAGGGTGAGGGCTTATCATCATGCATTTTGTCTTTTCTCCCATGATATTGCCGCCCGTTTTTTGTCCTTCTGTTTGGCTTTATCTGCTCGATGTTCCTTTCTATTTTTTTTATGGCTCCTAAAAGAACTCCCAAATGCTCCATTCTGTCTCCATCGGAGGTTGTTTTTGTAACAGAAGCCTTTATTTTTAACCCGACCGTCAAGCTGAGTTGTTTGCCCAGATGAGAGGGTGGTTGTTAAGTACGAGGATGACTTGGTGGTCTAACCGGATCAATTTAGATGTGCTTTGATTGCTTTTGTGTCACGAACTTCGGGCCATTTTTAACCAATACAAAGTTACTCCTGTGCATCAAGACGAAATCCATTGCAACAATTATGATCTACATCGTTTTTTGCCGGTGAAAGAAAATCTCGTGGTCGACCGACCTGTTCAGCCATATGTTCTCTTTTCTCGTGGAGTCAGATATATATGTCTAACTTGAAATAGTCGGCAGGTTCCAATTTGTCGGGCTAAAGAGCAATGTTTAAGATTGGAAATATAAATTTGCCATCGCCTTGTCAAGTGAAAGCTAGGGCATAAGGACTGTTTCGACTGGTGATGTCTTCTAGAAGAAGAAGGGCATCAATTACTCTTGGATTGAAGGGGTTGACATTGACGGTCAACTGCTTTCAGTTTCTCAATATACCGAGCTGGTTACTGTGAACCGAGTTCTGTTTCCAGGAGTTGCCCAGATCTAAGCGAAAATGTGAGCCACCTCTGATGCTGCTGAAGTCGAGCAAGAAAAAGAGGTGGTCATGCAGACAACCAAAAAGAAGGCTGAGGCCAAGACAGAAAAGTCTCCGGGAATGAAGCGGTGGCAACTAAGGGAAGAACAACTGAGGCCCAAGAGGAGTGGTTGGCTTAGCAGGTCAGGAATTTCTCGTTTCCATTTCTACGGGCACAGTAGTGATTTAACAGATTTTAACCGACGAATTAGCCATTATGGCTAGAAACTGTGTAACTCATACTAATTTTGACACTTATCTTTTGGATGTAGCTCTTTCCAGTCGACGAGAAGCTGGGGGCTTTCTAGTCGCCTCGAAGTGGATGTTGATGAAGGGGGCTCTTCCAAGGAAGAGGTGTAAGCACAGTTGGCTGCACATGCTTCGTTCATTGACCTATTTGTCAGGAGCGAGGCCTGTCAGCTTACTACTCTATAGGGGTCGAGTCTGAAACCGATCTAGAAGTGGGATCTTCAGAAGGCATTCAACACCGCGAGGGTAAGGAGCTGGTTGCGGAGTCAACACCTCCACCCCTTCTTACTAGGAGAAGAGGAAGGATTCCTTAGCTAGTTATGTTCCCTCTGAGGGTCAAGGGACCAATATTTGGAACTCTTTAGACAGCCGGCTCACTGCTATTCTCCGGTCGGTGGATTGGTACGGCAACTCATCGTTGAGATCTACCATTCTGCATTTTTAGAAGTTATCTGGTCATGAGCCTTCGTTAAGTCTCCGATAGATCGAGCGACCAGATCTATACAAGAAGGCGGATCAGTACCATTTGATGGCATGGGAGGCCTCCCACCTTCAGTCGATGGCTTTGGACCAGACCGAGATGTAGTGGGCCGCTGTTGTAGAGAAAGGTGAGACCTCGGCCGGGCTTGCAACGAAGGCAAAGAAGCATGTAAGCCATGACAGCTGAGAAAAAGCTATTGATGGATGAGGAAGAGCTCTCCACTGTCTCGGATCTTTTGTCGCTCGCCAAACAAGAAAATCATGAGTTGAAGTTAAAGATGTCGACTATGAAGACCGAGGAAAGATTTTTTGAGTCACTTCCATCCCATCCAAGGCAGGAGAAGATTTTAGGCAAGCATCTTTTAATCGACGGCATCACAACAATTGACCAGTTCATTCAATTGGGCTTGGTCGGTCCAACCAACTTGAAAGAATCCAATTCTCTCTACACCAGTTCTGAGAGGTTTTTCAGGGATGACTCGAACGCCAAATACAAGGATCTTTCTGCCGACTCTCCGATACTTTTTGTAAATTATATATATATATATAGACACACACACACACACATAAACTTTTGTAAACATCAAAATTTTATGTATTTCCTTATGTTTGTAATGAAATGAAACCATTCGGTTATTTTTCATACCTTTGACTTTTACCTTAAGTATTTTATTGTGCTAATTGCTTTGTGATGAGCATGTGTTCATTGGATGACTCGAATCTTGTGCAAGCTCGTGTCATTTTGATTTATCGTGACCCGACACAAGTCTTACACTGCCTCTCTTATTTTGCTTTAGTCAGATTTATTTCTTCATTCGGCCCACACCTTTTGCCAAGACATAAGTCGCTGCCTTCATGCGGGTAATCACAGGGGCTTGCTGCTGTCGAGGGGACCTCCTCTAGGTTGATATTGACGTTGAGCTTAGCAACAAGCTTTTTTGATGCTTGGCGTTGTGGTTTGGTTTCGTTGTCGGGGTGTTGATTGGACATCTACGGCTTCTTTGTCGGTCGCATTTGCTTTTTGCCACAATCATTCGATTCACATTTTACACTTTTTGAGGTATAAATCACTAGGTCAGATCATCGCTTCAGTTGGGCTAACCTTTCGCCAGGTCTTAGGAGGATCTTGCCGCTGCCTTCGCGGGATAACCACTGACTCGTCGCTGTGGTGATTTACGCCTTGCCATTCGCGGAGCTTGTCACTACTGGGTAAGAACCACTCCTAGAGCTTTATCTGACTCAAGCATAGAGACTAAAATTTATTGATGCGGCAACGTTAAGTACTCTACCAATTATCCCTTTGAGGGCTGCCATCGGTGTAATTTTTGGGTTCAAATTCCCCAATCCTCAATTGGACCTGGGAGGATGTTAGAGAATTCGTTTGCAATATTAGAATGATTTTCGAAATAATACTTTTTTTATGTGGTGAACAGGGTGTCAGCCTCTAGAGACAGACCGAGCGGTGAGCTAGTTGGGTCGGTCGATTTGTTTTAACCAGTGGGAGCCATACATTCTTTTAGAGTTACTCACCTCCTAGCCAAATGTTCTAGTAAGTGACGTAAACAATGTTTCAGGCTTCACATCTATTACATCAACTCCTTATTCTTCTTCTTGTTTAAGAGTCTTTAAGATCTATTTCATCTCATTGGTGTCACTTCCCGTCTTGTTGGTAGCATGCTCACACTCACCACATCTTTGAGGATGTTGAATAGCATTAAGAACCTGAGGGGAAGTGGAGAGAGAAAGAAGAAGAAAATAAAGAGCACGCATAGACTTCCCTCATAGAGGCGAACTGGGGTATTCCCATGCTCTGTGACCCATTTTTTATTTGGAAAATAGAGATTACAAGAGAAAAGAAGAGAGCACTCCCTATAGAGTATGAGTCTAGAGAGAAGAGCCAAAAAAACTCATTTTACATGTAATAGACCCCAATTTATAGAAGATGGTCATAAAGTGGAAAATTACGTATCTTTCCTTGCTTTAATAGGAGGCTATAAGACATTTTTTATTTGACTTTGTCGGGCCTTTTCATATTTGCAACTGATTTTGGCATCATTTAATGTTTCTGAGCCTTGCGGTTTACAGATCTTTGAGTCAGCCGACGATGTTGGTGTTGGCTTTCTATTTTTTATATGTACCGGTTGTTCTTCGCTCTAGAAAGCCAGTCAGCTTTGAGAGTGGTTGCCGGTCTGCCATAGTGCTACCAATCGGTTTTGTGTTCTACAAAGTTCTTTATGGGGGATTGTTGAGAGTGCCTCCCTTTAATGCATGTGAGATTTTTGGGGATTTGGACCTTTGTTCAGTCGTTGGGGAGGTTGTTTTANAGATCTTGTGCAAGCTCGTGTCATTTTGATTTATCGTGACCCGACACAAGTTTTACACTGCCTCTCTTATTTTGCTTTAGTCAGATTTATTTCTTCATTCGGCCCGCACCTTTTGCCAAGACATAAGTCACTGCCTTCATGCGGGTAATCACAGGGGCTTGCTGCTGTCGAGGGGACCTCCTCCAGGTTGATATTGACGTTGAGCTTAGCAACAAGCTTTTTTGATGCTTGGCGTTGTGGTTTGGTTTCGTTGTCGGGGTGTTGATTGGACATCTACGGCTTCTTTGTCGGTCGCATTTGCTTTTTGCCACAATCATTCGATTCACATTTTACACTTTTTGAGGTATAAATCACTAGGTCAGATCATCGCTTCAGTTGGGCTAACATTTCGCCAGGTTTTAGGAGGATCTTGCCGCTGCCTTCGCTGGATAACCGCTGACTCGTCGCTGTGGTGATTCACGCCTTGCCATTCGCGGAGCTTGTCACTACTGGGTAAGAACCACTCCTAGAGCTTTATCTGACTTAAGCGTAGAGTCTAAAATTTTTTGATGCGGCAACGTTGAGTACTCTACCAATTATCCCTTTGAGGGCTGCCATCGGTGTAATTTTTGGGTTCGAATTCCCCAATCCTCAATTGGACCCGGGAGGATGTTAGAGAATTCGTTTGCAATATTAGAATGATTTTCGAAATAATACTTTTTTTATGTGGTGAACAGGGTGTCAGCCTCTAGAGACAGACCGAGCGGTGAGCTAGTTGGGTAGGTCGATTTGTTTTAACCATTGGGAGCCATACATTCTTTTAGAGTTACTCACCTCCTAGCCAAATGTTCTAGTAAGTGACGTAAACAATGTTTCAGGCTTCACATCTATTACATCAACTCCTTATTCTTCTTCTTGTTTAAGAGTCTTTAAGATCTATTTCATCTCATTTGTGTCACTTCCTGTCTTGTTGGTAGCATGCTCACACTCACCACATCTTTGTGGATGTTGAATAGCATTAAGAACCTGAAGGGGAAGTGGAGAGAGAAAGAAGAAGAAAATAAAGAGCACGCATAGACTTCCCTCATGGAGGCGAACTGGGGTATTCCCATGCTTTGTGACTCATTTTTTATTTGGAAAATAGAGATTACAAAAGAAAAGAAGAGAGCACTCCCTATAAAGTATGCGTCTTGAGAGAAGAGCCAAAAAACCCATTTTACATGTAATAGACCCCAGTTTATAGAAGATGGTCATAAAGTGGAAAATTACGTATCTTCCCTTGCTTTAATAGGAGGCTATAAGACATTTTTTATTGTCCTTTGTCGGGCCTTTTCATATTTGCAACTGATTTTGGTATCATTTAATGTTTCTGAGCCTTTCGGTTTACAGATCTTTAAGTCAGCCGACGATGTTGGTGTTGGCTTTCTATTTTGTATATGTACCGGTTGTTCTTCGCTCTAGAAAGCCAGTCAGCTTTGAGAGTGGTTGCCGGTCAGCCATAGTGCTACCAATCGGTTTTGTGTTCGACAAAGTTCTTTATGGGGGATTGTTGAGTGTGCCTCCCTTTAATGCATGTGAGATTTTTGGGGATTTGGACCTTTGTTCAGTCGTTGGGGAGGTTGTTTTAGGCCGGTTTGAGTGACCCTTTGATTGGTTGCTAGCCTTTCGCCTGGCTGGTTTGCCACCTGACTTTTAATTCATCAGTTATTTGGCTTTCTGATTACTTAAAATTTTGATATAGTCCGTCAGATTGCCTCGAGATTCGTGCAGACCATTTTTGAGTATACACAACATAAAAGTAATATATTGTATATGGAATACTATAGAGTTGTTTGATTCAGTGTAAAATAAATNTGTGCAGACCATTTTTGGGTATACACAACATAAAAGTAATATATTGTATATGGAGTACTATAGAGTTGTTTGATTCAGTGTAAAATAAATGCATAACTTCATATTTTCTTGTTTGGTTCGAGAAAAATTATTTGTATGTAAAATATTCGATAGTGACATCAAAGGGTAGCGATTGACGAAGGTGGGGTGGCTAGCAGATACTGATGTTCAACAGCAACGGTTGGCAACTGACAGGCTTCTAATTGCATGTAGATATGGAGGGTGTTGACCAGCGAGCGACCGGTGGGGTGGCGGAAATGGCAGCCAAGTTGTGGCAACAAGTGGTGGCTAGCAGGCGTGCAGTTAGTGGCAAATGTGGCTGGTGGCGGTGGCAACAGGTGGTGGACAACCAGCAACACTTTACAATGCGGTGTATTTGAAATTTGAATAAATATAATGACCCAATAAATTAAAATTAAAGTTGAAAATGAATTCTAGCTGCATTGAATTTCTACACTGGATTTGTTTTTTTTTTTCAACAAAGCATCAGGAGGATTCTCAAAACTCTTGCAAAATGAATGAAATGCTCTCCTTTTGCTGCTGAGACCAAACAACCCATAAATAGCTTTCTTTTTTCTTCATCAATGTTGTGAACTTTGCTCGTCTCCTAATTGATGAAAAAGATCTTTCATGTCATCTCCCTTAAGGTTTAGAGGAATATTTTGATCTGTGTGGTGGCAGACGCAGGTGTATCTTTTTCACCACATAAAATTGGGGTCTTTTTTATGTGCTTGACCTCTTTTTATCATTACTTTTTTTGCAATCTTATTCTTTTTAAGGTTGTTACTTATACAAGTTTAGCCAGGCATGCTCTCATTTTTAATGTCTAATATCACATAGAAGATTAGGAGTATGATGGCTGTGATAAGAGATCAAGAATTTTGATGATTGGAATTGCTTTGGGCTTTGGAGGATGATGGCTCATTTGAGTTCTTCAACAAGTCTTGCCGAAGTACTCATAGCGCTTTCAAAGACGCTGTTGAATTTGTTTGAAAGGCAATGCAAAGCTAGATGCAAATGCTTTCTTAGCAATTCAACTATATTTATTGGATAAGTTTTTGATGGATATCGTGGATTAAACTATTGTTAAAGTTTTGTGGCGTACGCTGGAGCCTTAGTATATAATCACGAGTCTCGAACAAATTATATCGATGGAAAAAGAGTTCATTTACACTGCATGTGAAAAAATATGTTGATCAAATCACATTTGAGTTTATTTCTGTCACCTAAGTGCTGTGAATTATTGATGTAACTATTGTGCCAATGATCGAGCATTATTACTCTTTTGCTTCTTCATCTCCTTTGAAGTACTTTCTTGGCAGTATTTTATGGACATGATATAATAGGTATAAAGGATGTCAAAAGTGTTCTTTCAAAGGCGTTCTTGGGAGTG
Source organism: Phalaenopsis hybrid cultivar (assembly GCA_002079205.1). Lineage (NCBI taxonomy): Eukaryota > Viridiplantae > Streptophyta > Magnoliopsida > Asparagales > Orchidaceae > Phalaenopsis > Phalaenopsis hybrid cultivar. The sequence goes on from JXCR01082345.1 coordinate 14,661, forward strand.
ATAAATAACCATATGTTTATTAATAATTAGGGGGAGATTCTATGAGCAAAAGTCAATTCTAATCATAGCAGGTGTAAGTTTCATGACAATTTTAAGGATATCATTTGCTTTTATAAGAAAGAAAGACACATGAAGAGGAATTACTTAGCTTTAAAGAAACAGAGTAACAAGCAAATGAAAAGCAAGAAAAGTTGACAGATGCTAGTGTGTTAGTAGATTGGTATCTATTTTGACGTTCTTTTTGATGAAGATAGGCGCAAAGGCAATGAAATTTGGACTTTTGCTCTAGCATGTGTTCTGATTGAGAGATTTTTTTCACATATGGGCTAATTTATAACGGCTGTGTTTGGTGCCAAACTTGAGGTTCTAATACTATGTATTTGAGGATAAATGATGGTGTGACTAATTTATTAGTTTGTTTTAAATGTTTATAGACTTTGAGAAAGAATTTAATATTCTTAAAAATTTTATTATTGCAAAATAAGGTTCTTTGGTGAAGCTTATGCCTCTAGCTTTTTATGTGTACTTTGGTTTTCTTGAAAGCAAAGTATTGTTGACTCTATGTGATACCAGAGTTAACCCAAACCACAACCAAACGATAAATATTTTTACTGAACTTCAAAAAAAGTGCAAGACGACTCTTCAACTGAAACAACACAATAACTTGCAAACAATAAGCAACAATGATGGCTGCAAAATAAGGGAATGGACGACATAAAAGTCATAAACAACCCCCTCTAGAGGAGGGCAGCAGATCCGGAGGGTAGAAAGGAAATTGTTGTAGGACCTGCCGGTAGCTGGGATGAGCCGGGAGGGGGTGTTGGAAGGTGGTCGACGCGCAGGACAACAACGGAAAGGGGAGTCCTGCTGAACAACAGCAAGGTGGCAGCCTGCTGGAGCGGTAAGCAGGCGGCAGCCTACTGGAGTGGTAGGCAAGCTGGAGGGTAGGTCCTGTGGCCTGGATAGTAGGTTTGGGGAGGCAGAACAACTGTTTGGGGTGGGTAAACAACAGGTGGGAAGAAGGTGCAGCAAGTGGGAAGGCTGAACAACAAGCGGGGATGACTGGACAACAGATTGATATTTTGTATGGGTGGCGGCAGGGGTGGTTGGGCAATGCTAGGAGACTGACGACTGAAAAGGAGGGTGAGGGAGGGTTGGGCAGGAAAAGGAAAGAAGATACAACACCACCTCAGAGTAAGATACACTTAGATCACCACCATCGTCTCGGATACAACCCTAGAACAGGGAAAACACTCCCCACAGGAATCCGAACTCAGATTAATCAGCTAAAACTGAATTCCTCAAGCAAAACACCTCCATATATATAGTATTAGTATTTATGTTAGGCAATGCTGTAAAATAAGAAAGAAATTAAAAAAGGAAGNTTCTCGGATACAACCCTAGAACAGGGAAAACACTCCCCACAAGAATCCGAACTCAGATTAATTAGCTAAAATTGAATTCCCCAAGCAAAATACCTCCATATATATAGTATTAGTATTTATGTTAGGCAATGCTGTAAAATAAGAAAGAAATTAAAAAAGGAAGAACTAGAAATAGACATTGCTTGTTAAATAGGAAAGAAATTAGAAAGGGAAGAAATAGAAATTGCAATGACTTATAATAGGAGATTAATGGGAAAAGGAAAGAAAGAATTGGAGGGAGAAGGAGGGGGTGGCAGTTCCATCCTCCAGGAGGACCAGCTGGTCCAGCCTTTTTGCTGGATCAGCCCAGCTAGGCCGGTTTGGCCAGCCTCCTCAAGCAGCCTCGCGTCACTATGTTACAAGTGAAAGATTAAGTGGTTAAATGTTAGATTCAATAGCTTTGGTTAAATACTTCCCCACTTGGGGAAGCAAATAAGAGTTAAATTTAATGTTACACGAATATGGCTTAGAATAAAAAGAGGCACAAATTGTAGGGGCCAACATACTATATTTGTTCATGACGTTGTCTCACTTCTCAAATTAATATATATATATATCAATGAGAGAGAGAGAGAGTTTTCTAACTTGAGCTAAGAGTGTGGTCCAATCTTGCTTGGCTTGAATTGAAATAATGAACCATCTCAATCAAGTCCAAATTCAAATTGTTTTGTTTTTAAAGATGGCGAATGAGTTACCTTGTTAGGGATGAAAGCTAGAGGGATAAGTAACCTTTCATTAATGTTTTCTACTATTTGCATAGTCAAGGAGTATGTATAGGTCATGTGAAATCTTCTAGAGTTGCTTCTATACTATCACCTGTTGGCATTTGGTTGTGGTTTTGATATTGTTGGTGTTGGGGACCATTAGTAGTGGTTCTATGTCTAATACTCTTCTGCAAGTTGATAGTTCTTACTAGAATAATAAGCATGGTGCGAAGTTCACAAAATTGATGTTTGAGGAGAGCTTTTGTAAGGATGTTAGGTTGTCAAGATTGACTTTGTTCAAGGTGAATGTTGTTGAGGTTGATGTGATCACGTAGAAAGTGGTGATCGATCTCTATATGTTTGGTCATCGCATGGAATATAGGATTATTGGTCAGGGATATTGCAGAGATGTAGTTGCAGTTGAGATGTGTCAGCTGAGTGATGGGAATTCCAAATTCTGCTATATGCCACTGAAGCCATAGGATTTTAGTCGTAGCAGTGGCTAATGCACGATATTCGGCCTCAATGGAGGGTCGAGCTACAGTAGAATGTTTGTTCACTTGCCAGGAAATAAGAGTTTCACCAANCCTATTGCATGCCATTTTGCCAATGAGAATGTTTGGAGGCCTGAGTGTAGGAGGTATGATCACGAAGTGGCCGGGTTTGGTGTAATAGATTGTGTTTATGGCTTGGTTTGAGGGTACCTGTTTTGAAGCGGGTTATCATGGGATGTGAAGGTGGGTTGGAATTGAGTAGATTTGGTTGAGTAGTTGATGTAGCCGTTGGAGGAGATATGGTAGTAGTTTGAGTTGGAGATGTTGAGGAGAGTGTTGGTGGAGTAGGTGGAGGAGGTTGGACCTTAGGGGATAAGTAGGTGGTACGTGTTAAGTAACTAGAGGGGCATTAGATGCTGAATGAAGTGGAAATATATGTTCATAAAAAATCACATGGCAGGATAGGGTGATTTTGTTGGTAGTGGGCTTAGCATTTATAACCCTTAGTTGAATTGAGTAGCCTAGGAAAATGCATTGTATTGATCTCAATTCAAATTTGTGGGATGTTTGGGGCTTTCTCCATGGGTAGCATGTGCTGCCAAAAACCCTGAAGATAGGTGTAGTACAGGGAGGTGAAGATGTTCATTGTGAGATATGTGATTAATGGTTNCAGAGGGCATTAGATGCTGAATGAAGTGGAAATATATGTTCATCAAAAATCACATGGCAGGATAGGGTGATTTTGTTGGTAGTGGGCTTAGCATTTATAACCCTTATGTTGAATTGAGTAGCCTAGGAAAATGCATTGTATTGATCTCAATTCAAATTTGTCGGATGTTTGGGGCTTTCTCCATGGGTAGCATGTGCAGCCAAAAACCCTGAAGATAGGTGTAGTACAGGGAGGTGAAGATGTTCATTGTGAGATATGTGATTAATGGTTCTTGTGGGCATTCAGTTAATGAGATGCACGACAGTGAGGACGTTTGTCCAAAACTTATAGGTGAGGTGTGCTTGATGTAGTAGAGCCCAAGTGGTCTCAATGATGTGTTGATGCTTCCTTTCGACGACTCAATTTTGCTTAGGGGTGTAGGGACATGAATATTGGTGTAGTATTCCAAGGTCATTGAGGAAAGCATTTAACATAGTGTTATCACATTTTTTTCCACCATCAGATCGAAGAATTTTAATCTTAGTGTTGCATTGTTGTTGGAGTGATTTTAATGAAATTTGTAGTGATGTTTGTGGTCTTAGATTTTGTACATATAGAAAATACCCAACAAAATTTAGAGAAGTCATCAATAAACACAATGTAATATCCATTAGCCTTGATAAGAGATAATTGAGGAAGAATCTCGTACATTACCATGAATGAGTTCTAGTAGTTTATTTTTTTGTCCCATGCTCGATACAAAGGGTTGTTTGTGGCGCTTGGTAAGGTTGCATGTGCTACATGAAGTTGAAGTGGTTGGGATGAGGAGAGATTGATGTTTGGATATGACAGACAATTTTTTAATGTGGGTATCTCAAGCGTCAATGCCACAATTTAGCTTGTATTTTGTAGAGAGGTATAGTAAATGCTTGTGATAGATAAGTTAGTGCAAGAGTCGAGTAAAGTTCTCTATAACTGGGAACCCCAGAAAAGCATCTGGTGAGTCCGAGGATCAGAAATGACAGAGCCAGAATGATCAAAGGAGACAATGACATTATTGTATTTGGTTTGTTTGTGAATAGATAAGAGATTATGAGAGATTAGAGATGAATTTGGGAGAGTTTGAGCTCATGATTTGGAGTGGGAAGGAGATTGATCCCGACTGTTTATATGCAACAGTATAACAATATATGTGATTATATTCTTCAATTATCTTTTCTACTTTGCAATAGCACCAAAAACTTGATTATGAAGAAAATAAGAATTCTACTTTTTAATTTATATATATATATATTGGGATACTACGCAAGTATACGTATTATTATCAAATAATATAAGACTTTTGGATTAAGTTTTAAATATCGAACCAACAAAGGTTGTTAACAATATGCACTATTAAATAACAAACTTCTATTTCAAAAAAACAATTACTTAAAATAAAGATATTATCATAGTAATTAAAGTTTAATTCTTTTTGATATTTTTGATATTTTAATAATATAATAACAACTTCTAAATATAACTTAAGTTTTTGTAAGATAAAAAACACTGAATAAGAAATATTTTTTTTCCTTATCATGAATCAGTTATAAGTTCAGAAATTCTGTTGTGGAAGTATGCAAAATTGTGTTGTGTCAAATAGGAGCAATATTATTCTTTACCCTTACTAGAGAAGCTANTCCAACAAAATTTAGAGAAGCCATCAATAAACACAATGTAATATCTATAGCCTTGATAAGAGATAATTGAGGAAGAATCTCGTACATTACCATGAATGAGTTCTAGTAGTTTATTTTTTTGTCTCATGCTCGATACAAAGGGTTGTTTGTGGCGCTTGGTAAGGTTGCATGTGCTACATGAAGTTGAAGTGGTTGGGATGAGGAGAGATTTATGTTTGAATATGACAGACAATTTTTTAATGTGGGTATCTCAAGCGTCGATGCCACAATTTAGCTTGCTGTATTTTGCAGAGAGGTATAGTAAATGCTTGTGATAGATAAGTTAGTGCAAGAGTCGAGTAAAGTCCTCTATAATTGGGAACCCTAGAAAAGTATATGTTGAGTCCGAGGATCAGAAATGACTGAGCCAGAATGATCAAAGGAGACAATGACATTATTGTATTTGGTTTGTTTGTGAATAAATAAGAGATTATGAGAGAATAGAGATGAATTTGGGAGAGTTTGAGCTTATGATTTGGAGTGGGAAGGAGATTGATTGCGACTGTTTATATGCAACAGTATAACAATATATGTGATTATATTCTTCAATTATCTTTTTTACTTTGCAATAGCACCAAAAACTTGATTATGAAGAAAATAAGAATTCTACTTTTTAATATATATATATATATATTGGGATACTACGCAAGTATACGTATTATTATCAAATAATATAAGACTTTTTGATTAAGTTTTAAATATCGAACCCACAAAGATTGTTCACAATATGCACTATTAAGTAACAAACTTCTATTTCAAAAAAATAATTACTTAAAATAAAGATATTATCACAGTAATTAAAGTTTAATTTTTTTTGATATTTTTGATATTTTGATAATATAATAACTTCTAAAGATAACGTAAGTTTTTGTAAGATAAAAAACACTGAATAAGAAAAAAAATTTTTCCTTATCATGAATCAGTAATAAGTATAGGAATTCTGTTGTGGAAGTATGCAAAATTGTGTTGTGTCAAATATGAGCAATATTATTTTTTACCCTTATTAGAGAAGCTATAAAGAACATTGGTTAATTTAAAGTTTGAATAATTCTGAAAACTGGCTAGGCAGAGAAGATATTAGCTCTCACTCTAGAGTTCCTTTGATTCCCTCCACATGGGGGTTAACATCGCGTATCAAAATCTAAAACAATAAACCATGTTGGGGGCTTTAACCTGTTATTTTAAAGTTCTCTAACTATACACCCTTCAAAGATTATTTCTCTATTTATTTACATTCAATCATATGAATTACATTATCTTCCATACAACCTCATGTGGTTTTTTTCAATTGTTGACTGGGACAATATCATATCGGTGCTTACATGTTCTCACAACAAATTTTAATATCTTGATGGCTCAAATCAAGAAGTAAATGAAGTACATAGAGTTAAATCATCACAATTTCTTCCAACATTAAAGATCAATATTCTCTACAGCTTCCATCCAATACTTTATTTACTTATCATTTTAACGAAAAAAATAAAGAAAACTACTCAAAATTCATGGAGAAAATAAAACTATAGTTTAGTTTAAAAACGGAAATCATTGTCAAACCAATTAGAAGTCTCAATTAAAACTAAATGTAGTAACAAAAAGATAGAAACTTTTCTCAAATTCTCCACCAAACTCTTGAAGTTCCTTTGAATCCCTCTCTTCTTACAATCCCTTCTCTTCTTACAACACTCTTAACTCTAAAAAACTAGAAACTAAAATAAAAATAAAAATAGATATTTGTGTCTTACAGTTTCTCCCAGAAATCACAGCAAAGAAGAATCTAAAAAAAACACTTGAAGAGACTAGAAGCAGCCCCTCGAAAAGTCCCAAGCCTCTCTTTTATAGTTTTCCAAGAGGTGTCTTGGTATTTCTTTAAAATGTGTCCAANAGCTATAAAGAACATTGGTTAATTTAAAGTTTGAATAATTCTGAAGACCGGCTAGACAAAGAAGATACTAGCTCTCACTCTAGAGTTCCTTTGATTCCCTCCACATGGGGGTTAACATCGCGTATCAAAATCTAAAACAATAAACCAAGTTGGGGGCTTTAACCTGTTATTTTAAATTTCTCTAACTCTACACCCTTCAACGATTATTTCTCTATTTATTTACATTCAATCATATGAATTACATTCTCATCCATACAATCTCATGTGATTTTTTTCAATTGTTGACTGGGACAATATCATCTCGGTTCTTACATGTTCTCACAACAAATTTTAATATCTTGATGGGTCAAATCAAGAAGTAAATGAAATACATAGAGTTAAATCATCATAACTTCTTCCAACATTAAAGATCAATATTCTCTACAGCTTCCATCCAATACTTTATTTACGTATCATTTTAACGAAAAAAATAAAGAAAACTACTCAAAATTCATGGAGAAAATAAAACTACAGTTTAGTTTAAAAACGAAAATCATTGTCAAACCAATTAGAAGTCTCAATTAAAACTAAATGTAGTAACAAAAAGATAGAAACTTATCTCAAATTCTCCACCAAACTCTTGAAGTTCCTTTGAATCCCTCTCTTCTTACAATCCCTTCTCTTCTTACAACACTCTTAACTCTCAAAAACTAAACTAAAATTAAAATAAAAATAGATATTTGTGTCTTACAGTTTCTCCCAAAAATCACAGCAAAGAAGAATTTAAAAAAAACACTTGAAGAGACTAGAAGCAGCCTCTCGAAAAGTCCCAAGCCTCTCTTTTATAGTTTTCCAAGAGGTGTCTTGGTATTTCTTTAAAATGTGTCCAAATTAGATGTATTCTCTAAAGTATGCATTCTTTCACAAACCTTTTAACCATATTTTCGTTTCTAGTGGTTATAACAATCCTCTTTAGCCAATAGGTACCTCAAATGCCCCTTCCAAATTCACAAATGAATTAATCCGTCAAGTAACTGTCACTGGCGCTTAAGCGCGGGACCTTTGGCTTTTAGGCGCGGTCTTCTCTATTTCACGGTCGCTTAAGCGCTGGATCTGGCGCTTAGGCGCCAAAATACTTTTACACCATTTTTTCATTTTTGCTCAATATTTGATCATTTTTCATTCATTTTGCTATTTTTTACCTTTTTAGTTGTACCTGAAGAAAAAAAAACACATAAATACATTTCATTAAAGCGCAATATCTTAAAATTATGTATAAAAATGTGTATAAAAGTACTATATTTTAGGTGTATCAAAGATCATCACCTNAAAATTCGCAAATGAATTAACCCGTCAAGTAACTGTCACTGGCGCTTAAGCGCGGGACCTTTGGCGTTCAGGCGCGGCCTTCTCTATTTCACGGCCGCTTAAGCGCCAGATATGGCGCTTATGCGCCAAAATATTTTTGCACCATTTTTTCATTTTTGCTCAATATTTGATCATTTATTTTGCTATTTTTCATCTTTTTAGTTGTACCTGAAGAAAAAAAAACACATAAATACATTTCATTAAAGCTCAATATCTTAAAATTATGTATAAAAATGTGTATAAAAGTACTATATTTTAGGTGTATCAAAGATCATCACCTTTGTGCTGAATTGGAACAGCTTGTCTGTTACCTACCATGACTTGTTTAGTCCCATGGTTTGTTGTAGCTAGTTGGAGTTGACTTAAGGTTGGATGTGAAGTGGGCAGTTGCACTGGAGTCTAGAATCCATTCCTTAGAGGTAGCATTGAGGGCTTGAGTTGGAAATTTAGCTGCATATTTGAGATTAGTCCTATGCTAATAGATAGATGCAGAATGGCCAGTTCTATGACATATTTGGCATGTTATGTTGGATCGAGTTGATGTCCTTCCTCCATGCGAACCATTGGAGTAACTTCCTCTTTGATTTGCTGGTTTATTTCTGCCTTATCCTCTAGTGAAGCGTGTGTTGTGTCCTCGGGATGCATTAAGCGCCATGGGAGTTTCGATGGTAGGGAGTTGCGTTGCTTTTTTGTTAATATTGAATTCCCCACTGCAACTGCAAAGAAGAGAGTAGAGGTCATCTAGACCTATAAGTTGGAGTGTCGTCTGAATGGCCGTTTTGAATGCATTGTAGGCTGGAGGTAGGCTATTGAGGATATATAGGATGACATCTGCTTGATTCAGTTGGAACCTACAGCAGTGATGTGATCCACCAGAGTTTGGATTTCCGTAGGTATTGTGCCATAGTTTGATCCTTCATGGATATATGGTGCAGTTCTTTTTTCAGTTGAATCACCTTGGATCTATTCCTAGGTTGTAATCTGTGCTCTAAGGTTGCCCAAATTAATATGTGAGGAACAACAGTGGGTGAGATCATGGAGTATAAGGCCGCTAGGTTTTGATCGATGAGAGTCCACCCTTGGAATTGGGGGTTTTCGGTTTCCTCAGGATTATTCCTGTTGAAATCTTGATTGTTGCCATTCAGAAATCCGGCAAAGCCATTTGCTGCAAATATCTTTAGAATATGGGCGCGCCATACATGGTGGGTAGCAGGGGAAAGAAGATTTTGTGAGAACTGTTTTAGGAGGGAGGTAAGGAACTTGAGTGAAGGGGGTATGTTGATGGACTGTGTAGATATGAGAGGATTTGGGATTTGGTCATTTCCTATTCTTCCATTTGCAATGAGGTATCAGAAATGTGGGAATGATGAGCCAAAGAGTACCGGATCGGGATGCATATTCCTCTTCTCCTAAGACGGGGAAGGAGTTCCTTCTACAGGAAAAGTAACTTTTCATTAATTTTTTCTACTGTTTACATAGTTCAGGGAGTATATAGAGATCTTGTGAAATCTTCTAGAGTTGCTGCTCTATATCACCTGCTGCCATTCGGTTGTGGTTTTATATTCTTGGCGTTGGGGACCACTGATCGTAGTGCTTTGCCGAATTGTTTTCATCAATCTTGAAATTTTGAGCCAAATTAAAACCTCTTGTGCATGATATTGATTGTTCATTAACCTTTGTGTCTACACTTAATCTTAGCCAAAAGGCCGAGAAAGGTACCATTAACCTTTGTGTCTGCCAGATGAATTTGATCCTTAAAGAACCTAAATTTATTTCTAAAAGTTAAAAGTAAAACTTCTCTGTGCTAAATCATAATTGATCAGCAATGCCAATCACATTATTCTTTCCACTTTCTTATTGCAGGAATGGACTTCCACGAGTTGCTGGACATTCCTCACGGGGATCGCAGAAAATACCATGATGATGTTTCTGTAATGGTAGTTTCTTTGGAAGGAAGGATTTGGAGATCGTCAGGATGATTTTGAGGGTCTTTTCTGTGCATTTCTTTATTGAACAATGTTCCAACAAGAGGTATCAGCCCCTTTTCTTGTTTCTTCTGGTTTCTCCCTGTTGAGCGCAGTCTTTTTCCTTTTCTTTTTGACCTGGCTGGGGGAGGCCACAGTCTTCAGAAATGTTGCAGTTTGTGAGGGGCCAGATAGATTAACTNAACCTGGCTGGGGGAGGCCACAGTCTTCAGAAATGTTGCAGTTTGTGAGGGGCCAGATGGATTAACTTCTCCTCTTTCTAAGAGAATTTTTATAGAATCCCTGAAAAATTAATTGTTTAAAAAATTTCTGAACAATGATAGTTTATTAGCTTTGACATGTGCTACAGTGTTTTTCAAAGTCTGGATATTAATATTAGGTTTTATTANGATAGTTTATTAGCTTTGACATGTGCTACAGTGTTTTTCAAAGTCTGGATATTAATATTAGGTTTTATTATATTTTAATATTATAAGAGTTGTTAATGAAGCTTTAGCATACAAATTCTGGTATGAATATTAGAGTTTTATAATAAATCATAATATTATTATCAAATTTTTAATTTCAAATGTCTCTGAATTTTCATTATGCATAAAATGTGATTATATTTTCGTTCTAAAGCCATTGTCTATTTTTCATAAAACGGTCAAAGTATGGGGAAACATATTACATCAGGACTCCTAACGTAGAGCTATATTCTGAGTCCACTGATATGCGGACACTTGGCTTCAAGGAAACACGTGTGTTTTGCTGTGATCTGGCCCGACAACACAGGAGAATATTCATTGTGTTATTCCGTGTTATTCAGGTGTTATTATGATGGTATTGATGTGTTAGTGTTATTATAACATCGGGAATATTTTCAGAACACAATAATACATGAATATCACCACAATAACATCTGAATAATGCGGAATAACACGAAGGGAATATTTTTTACGATTCCCATGAGGAATGTAGCTTTACGTGGCGTCATTTCATTGAATTCCAAACTTAGCTCTACGTTAAGAGCCTTGATGTAATATTCTTTTTCCAAAATATGGTGACTCGAGGGACGACCACACTCATGTTGTCTCATGCAGGATGACAATTCTCAGATTTTAGAAAGCCTGCTTGGCATGTGAAGTTGGTAGAAGATTTTATTTCAATTTTTGAAATCAAGATTGAAGTACATATAAATCTCTAAATAATTGTCACTAGAGTTCATTATAAAAATAATTTTAAAAGTCTGGAGTCAGGGAAAGCATCGTATGATCCATTAGATGACAGCAGANAGTAGGAATATTAGAGTTTTATAATAAATCATAATATTATTATCAAAATTTTAATTTCAAATGTCTCTGAATTTTCATTATGAATAAAATGTGATTATATTTTCGTTCTAAAGCCATTGTCTATTTTTCATAAAACGGTCAAAATATGGGGAAACATATTACATTAGGACTCCTAACGTAGAACTACATTTGTAATCCACTGATATGCAGACACTTGGCTTTAAGGAAGCGCGCGCGCTTTCCTGTGATCTGGCCGAGTAACACAGAAGAATATTCATCATGTGTTATTCAGCGTTATTCATATGTTATTGTGGTGGTATTGGTGTGTTAGTGTTATTATAACACCGGGAATATTTTCAGAACACAATAACACATGAATACCATCACAATAACATCTAAATAATGCGGAATAAAACGGAGGGAATATTTTCTGCGATTCCCATGAGGAATGTAGCTCTACGTGGCGTCATTTCATTGAATTTCAGAAGTAGCTCTACGTTAAGAGTCTTGATGTAATATTTTTTTTACAAAATATGGTGACTCGAGGGACGACCACGCTCATGTTGTCTCATGCAGGATGACAATTCTCAGATTTTAGAAAGCCTGCTTGGCATGTGAAGTTGGTAGAAGATTTTATTTCAATTTTTAAAATCAAGATTGAAGTACATATAAATCACTAATATCTAAATAATTGTCACTATTGTTCATTATAAAAATAATTTTAAAAGTCTGGAGTCAGGGAAAGCATCGTATGATCCATTAGATGACAGCAGAAAAATGTCCTTTCTATCCGTTTAGTATTGTAGATTGAGGCCTGAAAATGATGGGCAAGTAGTTTTAGAAATGCTGCTCAATGATATTGAACTTCACTTATGTACAAGATGGAAAACTTTGTTAGGGGCCATTTAAGTTCACTTGAATTTTATTTTCTATTTATTGTTTTTATTTTGTTTTGTTTATGATTTTATTTGAACTAAAATATATTTGGCAAGTTATAATATATTCAATTGTTCTTAAAAATAATTGCAGCAAATTTTAGATATTTTAATTATTTTTAAAAATAAGTTGATTTAAAAAAAGAACGCATTAAACAAATATGTTTTAAAATAAAATAAATAAATAAATAAATAAATAAAAATTGTGATCCTAAGTAAGCCCTTAGCATTTTCTTTTCATAGAACTAAATTCTTGTTATTGATTGTTCCAAGGTGGAAATAGTTTTGGGATTTATTGTTATTAATTTTGATGGAAGTGAACATTCTCTTGTTTTTGTAGAATTTTGAAATAAACAACCGTCGGAAGGGTGGAGTATTGTAGATATAGAGATCAATTTGAAGAATATTCGGTGCAGTATAAGATGATTACAAATAATGGTGTTGACCACAGGACTATGGTCCAGTGTGGATAAGTGACGTTGGTCTGAGTGTTGCAAAAATCAAGATATGGTGATCTAACACTGGTAAAAATATTCTAACAGTAATATAACAATAGCAATTACAGTGGACACAGCCCAAAGTGTTGGTAGCTCTTATGTGGTGGTTTGGTAGCGACTGTGGTTAGATGATGATTACCAGGCAATGTTTGTGATGGTATGGTAATTTCTTTAGGTGATAATGATTTGATGGTTGTGTTGGCTAGATAATGATGGTAACAACAAATTTATTGGCCAGGTGATGGTAATCTGACAACAATGGTGTGCTAAAATGGTGGTGGTGGATATATGATAGTGATCCGGTAATGATAATAGTGGTTCTATATCATCAGCTAAGACACATTGGTTTTATGATGGCGGCAGCAACAATCTCATCGATCAGGCAATCATGGTTCGATGATCGCGATAGTGATGCTATGACAAAGATAATGTCCTAACAACGTTGGTGGTGATCTGATGAAGTCATATGAGATCTTACAAATGCAACAAAGTTGACCAGGTGATAGTAGTCTTGCAACGAAATGTCTAGGTGATGTTGATCCAGAGATCATAACGGTGTCAAGTAAAAAAATATTGGTTTAACAGTGTCGATGGCCGGTGATGTTGGTTCGGCGGTAAGGGTGAGTAACAAAAGTTTTGGAAACTGAGCGATTGCGATTTGGCAACAACAATGATAATTTGATGATGGTTGTTGTGGTCTAAGGTTGACCTGGTGATGATGGTCTAATGGTGGCTATAAATCATGATGGTGGCAATGATTGCTAGGTAATGGAATCATGATGACATCAGTTGATTGTGACGGTCATGTGATGGTGATCTAGATGCAATCCAGTGATGGGAGTGGATAGTGGTCCAGTGTTGATAGCAGTTGTAATGGTTATTGGTTAAATGTGGTCTAACAATGACGATGGCCGAGCAACGATGGATTGACAATGGTAGTGCCCTTACAATGATGGTCAGGAGGCAGCAGTTGTAGCTATGATAGTTGGGAGAATGTGGTTTTATGATGAAGGTTGTGGTTGCATAGTCATGGCTTCAACTGTTGGATGATGGTGGTTTAGAGTTGGTTAGGTGACTATGGCCCAACAATGACAATGATAGGGTGATGATGGTCTGATGATGGCAATGGCCCAATGATACTGGTCCAACTGTGGTAGAGTTTGATTATCCTCATTAGTTTGAAGCTCATGTCGATCATCGAGGACCAAGTCCAATTTTATAACGAGAGTGTGAGTTTATTATGAGATTTTAGAGTGACATTCTTTGTAAATAATGTTTAAATTCAGACTACTCAATTGGAGGACCAAGAAAGTATTCTTTTAGTTGGATGATATTTTATGAGCGTTAGAGCACCTTAATGATGTCAAAATTAAGCTCTTCTGAGCTCGTTGAATTCGTCATAGTAAGACATTAAATTTGACTATAGGCTTGCCAAATTTAGTAATCATTTGGTCAACCAAAATAAATCCCAAAGTTTCTTATTATGCTTTAAGTGCATGATTTGGGCTAACCTGGGCACGGATCAAATGCCATCAGTAGGACTACAAATAAACCATGCCAAGTCGAGCTGAGTTGTTTTTAAGCTTGAGACTGTTTATAAAATTCAAGCTCGGGCTCAAGCTCAAATCATGTTTTTGTGGTTGTGTTCAAGTTTGAACTTCTTTATAAAATTTTATCTCGAGCTCGATCTAATCGAGCTTTGTGTTTATATTTAAGCTTACTTCTTGTTTGAGTTTAGTTTGTGTTTGTTTCATATGAAGATATTGAGTTATTATCGAACAAATTAATGAGTAAATTATTGAGCTTCTTAATTTATATACAAATAATCTTTATTGACCAAATTAAAATTAATGTCATTGTGTTATTTATTTTCTAACTAAATAATTCTTATCACACAATATAATTACTAGTATGGTTGTGATATTTATTTTATAATCAAACGAGCTTTATCGAGCTTATAAATTAGTTATTTATTGAACTTAAAAAAATAAATGAGCTATTAAACCAATGACTCAAATAAACATATAGATTTGTAAATAATGAACAATCAAACAAAAAAATATTGATATTGTTTTATATATTACAAATTTAATTTTAATTTTGGATTAATATAAATAAATTTTGCATTAAGCTTCATTTGACCTTTTTTCACAAGCTTAAAATAAGCTTTAACATATTTTATTCATAAGCCTTAAATCTATTTTATTTTTGAACATTAAATGACATTGTTTCTTGAGCTTCTTAACGAGCTTGTTCGCGAGCTTTAAATGATATTACTCGCAAACATAAACAATTCAAACAACGAGGTGGTCAAGATTGTTCATTTAACAATCCATCATTTAAAAAAGTGTTCAAAATAGTTCAATTAGTCAATCAAATAAAAATGAACGAGCTCTTCTCAAACCAGAGTTATGAGTAGCATATCATACGGGTGTATTTTTGCAGCCACAACTTAACCATGACAATTGAGTTGAAAAGGAGTGCATGCAATTCCTAATTTAATATTTGGAGCTCACTAATTAAATAATTTTAATTATTTTAATAAAATTCATACTCATTCAATTAGTTAGAATATGTTTTCAACCATAACAATTTTATTTTTGAACACATTTCGTATTTACAAACAAATAATCAATTCGTAACAAGCATTTATTAAGCATATGTCGGATCCAGACAAACATTCAGAAACTATAAGAAAGCTCCGCTATTTTTTCGAACACAGAAACAAACACTAATTGTAAACTTAAACTATGTTAAATGCTCAGCTTTCTTGAAAATAGGGCTGTCAAACAACTCGTGTTCGGCTCGTTAAGAAGCTCGTGTTCTTTTCGTTTGCTAAGATAACGAGCCGAACACGAATAACACGAATAAACATTTGTTCGTTCGTGTTCGGCTCGAAATACTACTAAGCAATTATATATATATGTAGTATTTTTAAAAAGATTAATGAACTATAAGACTACAAAGATTTATAATCAATTAAAAGTATTAATTAAGAAAATAGTATAAAAAATTATTAAATTAGATTCAAATGATGTTTTAAATTTTGTATCAATCTTTAACATATTATGGCTACATGATTAGGGTTGTCAAAACGAGTCTTTGTTCGTTAACGGCTCGTGTTCGGCTCGCTAAGCAAACGAGCCAAACAGAAACGCACAGGCTCAGCTAGTGTTCGACTCATTTACACCCCTACTTGAAAATGTGAAAAAGGCAGGAAGAAAACAGAAGCAGAGGAAAGTGCTGATGGCAAGTATCGTCGAACGTCTATATGGCAATGTGTTAATTTTGGTTAGTTTTGACGGATGGGATTGCGCTTTCATATCTTTGCTTCGCAGCAAATCAAGCTTTGGCTCCTAATCATAAAGATGAATTTCTACTCCAAGGGCTAATAATACTTAACACAAATAAGATTTAGCAAATTTAGTGAATTTTAAGGAAGTTAAACTCTTGAACTGCTTGGCATGATAAAAATTCAATCTTGATGAACGTTTTTATTATTTGTTTTATTTGGTTTCTGGTCGTCTTCCTCCTAGGCGGATTTGGATCATTTTTTGGCTTATGGCTTTCTCTGGTTTGTATGCATCATGGGACTTTTATTCCATAGATCTCATGAAGTTGTTATTTTGCTCATGGTTGTCCATGAAGTTGTTGGTTCGCTCTTGCTTGTACTTATCTCCAAGCACAAATATTGCTTACCGTTTGTGCAAGTGATTCATAGTCCACCAATCCACTCATTTTCTGTGAGTGCACTCTCATACTTACTGATGCGTGTGAGAGGTGGTAGAGTGATTAATTAATGTCTTAGAATCGCACGAGAACCCAACACATACTTAGGTAATTAAAATGATTGGTAGAAACACCATGAGATTTTTACGTTAAAAACTTGGAAAGGGAAAAATACGGAGTCTGGCCTAATTAAAGAAAGTCATTATAAACTTGCGTAAAAGGGTTACACAATCTCTTAAGTTACAGCATTTGGTGAGCAGACGAACATGTGGCCCCGCGGTAAGGAGCGGTTGTAGGGAGAGGCAATAGTCGGGTTTCAATGCACCATCTTTGAAGGTTGACACAATGACCTAGATGATGTCTCGTTTCATAGGTTGCATCGTAAGGTGCTTCATCACAAGGAGTGGGCAGCGACTGAGGGTAAAAAACGGCAGNCGTAACCTCCTCTTTGATTTGCTTGTTGATTTCTGCCTTATCCTCTAGTGAAGCGTGTGTTGTGTCCTCGGGATGCATTAAGCGCCATGGGAGTTTCGATGGTAGGGAGTTGCGTTGCTTTTTTGTTAATATTGAATTCCTCACTGCAAAGAAGAGAGTAGAGGTCATCTAGAGCTATAAGTTGGAGTGTCGTCTGAATGGCCGTTTTGAATGCATTGTAGGCTGGAGCTAGGCTATTGAGGATATATAGGATGACATCTGCTTGATTCAGTTGGAACCTACAGCAGTGATGTGATCCACCAGAGTTTGGATTTCCGTAGGTATTGTGCCATAGTTTGATCCTTCATGGATATATGGTGCAGTTCTTTTTTCAGTTGAATCACCTTGGATCTATTCCTAGGTTGTAATCTGTGCTCTAAGGTTGCCCAAATTAATGATGTGAGGAACAACAGTGGGTGAGATCATGGAGTATAAGGCCGCTAGGTTTTGATCGATGAGAATCCACGCTTGGAATTGGGGGTTTTCGGTTTCCTCAGGATTATTCCTGTTGAAATCTCGATTGTTGCCATTCAGAAATCCAGCAATGCCATTTGCTGCAAATATCTTTAGAATATGGGCGCGCCATACATGGTGGGTAGCAAGGGAAAGAAGATTTTGTGAGAACTGTTTTAGGAGGGAGGTAAGGAACTTGAGTGAAGGGGGTATGTTGATGGACTGTGTAGATATGAGAGGATTTGGGATTCGGTCATTTCCTATTCTTCCATTTGCAAGGAGGTATCAGAAATGTGGGAATGATTAGCCAAAGAGACTGGATCGGGATGCATATTCCTCTTCTCCTAAGACAGGGAAGGAGTTCCATTTACAGGGAAAAGTAACTTTTCATTATTTTTTTCTACTGTTTACATAGTTCAGGGAGTATATAGAGATCTTGTGAAATCTTCTAGAGTTGCTGCTCTATTATCACCTGCTGCCATTCGGTTGTGGTTTTATATTCTTGGCGTTGGAGGCCACTGATCGTAGTGCTATGCCGAATTGTTTTCATCAATCTTGAAATTTTGAGCCAAATTAAAACCTCTTGTGCATGATATTGATTGTTCNATTAGATTAATTAACTAAAAATGTTGTTGCATTAGCTAGCTACAGCTCCAAATCGATTATATAAACTCAAATTCCACGATTCTAAGAATAAATATATTTGAAGATTAAATTGAATTATGTCCTTAAATAATTCTCTACAAAAGCATTATGGAAAGCAAGTTGAGTTGTTAAAGAGCAACGTGATGTGTGCTGCCTCTTCATAAGAAAAGGTGAAAAATGTTGCAACTTGCACTGTTAGTTAAAGAGATGCAAAAGAAAATAATGATAGAGATGTGAAATAAAAGTGGCCGTGTAAGAATACCCATTCTGTAATGTATTAGACTAAAAAATCATAGTGAATACAGCAAGATATAACTCTATTTATATCTACAATAGATGGTTATAGAGATAATTAGTTATAGAGAATAAGGTAAGTGGTTTGAGATGCACTAAGTTGATCCAACAGTGAGTATAAGCTTGTTGTTATATTCCTGTTATCCCCTTACAAGCTGATGGACAAAAGGAGATAAAGCCAACTTTTCCTGAAGATGAAGAAAAGGAGGTGTTTGGTAACGGCTTTGTGAAGATATCAACTGGTTGGTTACTTGTGTTAATATATGCCGGGTTGAATTCCTTAGACTGTAATTTTTCTCGAATGAGATGGTAATCAATCTCGGTGTGCTTGGTTCTTGCATGATGATTGGATTAGAACCAATCGACGTAGTTGATATGTTGTCATAATGAATAACAGATGGGGAGGATAGTGAGATTTGAAAGTCATGTAATGGACGTAGAAGCTAAATGTTGTTGGTGACTGCAGTGGGAAGAGCTTGCTACTCTGTTTCAGTTGAAGAGTGAGCAACTGCAGACTACTTTTTAACTATCAAATTGATGAGATTTGTACCTAAGAGAGAATAGTAAAAATGATGAAGCCACAATCTAAGGTGTCACTTGGCCAACCTTAGTCAGCATATGTATGTTAGTGAAGGGAACAAGGTTGCAATGGAAGAACAAGCTGTTGACTTCCTTTGATATAGTACAATTGGCATTTAAGTTACTAAAGGTGGGAATTCTATGGTTTGTGAAGGTGTTGGGATATGGTGTTTATTGTGAAGACAATACCTGACCTAATAATAGTGAAGAATTGAAACAACCCAACAAGTTGACAATATAATTCGATGTTATGATTATTTGTTGAGAATTAGTGGATAGTTTTGTGGTTTGAGAAATGGTATTTAGAACAGATTTGCACTCGAACAGTCCCACTTTCTAAAGGATGGAGGTGGCATAGTGTTGTAGATTAAGATGTTGACTAGATGTGGTTAGAAAAATGGTAACACCCATGAAAGTGACAACAAGTTAAAGTAACTTTAGCAGAAAGGTATCTTGTATATTGTTGATTAAACTTTCAATTTCTTTGGTATTATTACTTGTTAAAAGGATATTATCAACATAAAGAGGTAGGTAGAGATGAGCAGAGACATGATGATAAGTGATGAGAAAAGGAACATCTTTGTTATGCTGAAAACCAAGTATGGCTAGATGAGTAGTGAAAGTGTTAAACAATTCAAGGGAGATTAGACCTTAGAGTGCTTTATTAAGTAAGCACAAATGATTAGTTAAGATAGGGTCAATGTGTCCTTATGATTGTTTCATGTAGATAGTTTCATCCAAATGATTGTATAGAAAAGGGTTGGAGATGTCCATTTATGTAACAGACCAATTATTGGAAAGAGCAATGATACACCTAAAATATATAGTATTTTTAGACATATTTTACACATATTTTTGGGATATTGCGCTTTAATGGAAGGTATTTGTGTGTTTTTCTTTCAGGTACAAGTAAAAATGTGAAAAATGTTGAAAGGAGTGAAAAATGATCAAATTTGGAGCAAAAATATGAAAATGGTGCAAAAGAGTTTTGGCGCTTAAGNTATATTTTTGGGATATTGTGCTTTAATGGAAGGTATTTGTGTGTTTTTCTTTCAGGTACAAGTAAAAATGTGAAAAATGCTGAAAGGAGTGAAAAATGATCAAATTTGGAGCAAAAATATGAAAATGGTGCAAAAGAGTTTTGGCGCTTAAGTGCCGGTGAAACAGAGAAGGTCGCGCCAGAGGCCTCAAACTTAAGCGTTAGAGGTGGTTATTTGATGGTTTAATTCATTTTGCTGAATTTTGAAGGGACATTTGAGGCACCTATTGGCTAAAGAGAGTGGTTATGACCACTATAAATGAAAATATTATTAAAAGACTTGTGAAAAGAGACATCCTTTGGAAAATACATCGAATTGGGACACATTTTGAAGAGTTACCAACGAACCTCTTGAAAATTTATAAAAGAAGGAAGTTGAGACTTTTAGAAGTGTGCTTGAAAAGGAAGAGTATTGANATAAAGAGAGTGGTTATGACCACTATAAATGAAAATATTATTAAAAGACTTGTGAAAAGAGGCTTCCTTTGGAAAATACATCGAATTGGGACACATTTTGAAGAGTTACCAATGAACCTCTTGAAAATTTATAAAAGAAGGAAGTTGAGACTTTTAGAAGTGTGCTTGAAAAGGAAGAGTATTGAGAGGTTCTTGAAGAAGTTCGTGGAGGAACGTTTAGAGAGATTTTCAGGCACCACAAATTTACTTTATCCTTTTTGTT
>JXCR01082350.1:9258-19812 GCA_002079205.1 Phalaenopsis hybrid cultivar
GGAGGACTTGAAACAATTTTTTATCTTTTTGTTCTTAGACTACTTTTGGTTCTAATTGAGACTTGTTGGTTTGAAAATGATTTCTTCTATTAAACTAAAGTGTGGCTTTATTTTCTCCATGAATTTGACCAAAGAAAAATATGTTGAGATTTTCATACCTATTTTATACTAATATTGATGATATTGCACTTTAAAGAAGGGTATTTTTGATTTTTTGTTGCAAGTATGTTGAATTGTGGTCATTGGAGCAAAAAGATGCAAAAAGGAGCGAGTTTGGAGCAAAAATGACCAAAATATGAAGATTTGAACTAGGGCACCGACAGCAGGCCCAAAGACACCGACAGTGAGCCCAACGGCGCCGACGGCGAGGCCAACGGCGCTAAAGACAGGTTTTTATTGAGAGTCCAAAATCAAATATTCTAGAAGGGCTCCGACGGCGCCATCGAGGCCGCCGACGGCGAGAACGACAGTTCTCTTAACAGGTGCATTGACCGTAGACAATTTTTGAAGGGCCGCTTAGGCAACTCTTAGAAAACTCTTCTACAAATTTAAGAGAAAAATTTGGATCGAAAAAAGAGGAGCCCTGTGGTGGTGTCCGTTGAGTTTTTGTTGTTTGTAGCGTGTAGAGAGCTTAATTTAATGTTAGTATTGTGAGGAATTCTTCGAGATATTGTATGAGAGGAGGAAAAGTGAGAGATTTCTTCCTCCTTGCTGATTTAAAGAAGAATTCTGTGTGCTATAAAGAAAGGAAGAGATTCAGATGAACTTCGAGGAGTTTGTTTGTGGAGGAATTAAAGATAATTGGCATTTACTTATTAAAATTTGTATGACTTTGCTTTTATATATAAGTTTTAAGTTTTGTCGTATCTTCTCCATGAGTTCTGAGTAGTCTTCTCTATCTTTCTCTTTGTCTTGAGATTTTGTGAAATGGTGACTTGAATTGGTTGAGCCATGAGAATGTTAAAGAAGTTGTGATGATCTTTTCACTTTGATCTTAATTTACTTTCAATCTGGCCAATTGATTTGTTAAAATATGTAGAGTTTTACAATTAATGTGAAGATTAAATCCAAGATTTAGGGAGGTCAAAGTCTTTGAAAGTTGGGTGCAAATAAATAGGTAAATAATATTATAGGGCGTAGAATTGGAGATTTTAGAGTGACAGACTAAAATCCTCAATTCGGTCCTATCTTTTGGGAGCTGAAGTGTAGATGTTAGCCCTCAGGCGAGAAGAATGTGGAAGCTCCAAAGTGAGAGCCGGTATCCTCCCAGCCTAACCGCAGATTCAGTAACCAAGCATAGGATTAGTCAATATTCTTTATGCTGGACTAAAAGATAAAGAATAGGTATGCTCCTATTTAACACAATACAATTTTAACTAATTCACTTTATCCATTCACTTTAATTTCTTGACAAGGAGAATGATGCTTTCTTATATATTGAACTTCACATTAGAAACTTTATTAGTAAAATTAGTTAATTAAGAGTTTGTTAAAATTACATATTTCTTTCAATTGCCTATTAGTTATAAATAAGCAATTTGAACTGTATTATCGTGATTAAGTATTGATTTTCTAAATTCTAGTTTGTAGTCTTTAGTATTACTCTATGTGGGATCGATATCCAGGACTCCATTGGAGCTCTGTATTACTTGGCTGATACGTATACTTACGTTGATAAGTGTGACTTTGCAATTACCAAATATTTTATACACATTTTTATCAAATCTATAACCGTTGTCAATTTTTTGGCGCCGTTGCCGGGGACTTAAATCTTTTAGCAATAGTATCAAATTCTTGTATTTTTAAGCATTCATAATGTCGCTGTCAAGTTTTTGGCATCGTTGCCGGGGACCTAAATCTTCTAACAACCGCATTAAATTCTTGTATTTTTAAGCTTATATAAAGTCGCTGTCATGTTTTTGGCACCGTTGTCGGGAAGTAAAAATTAGATTTTAAAAAAAATCATAATTAGAGTAACGGACAAATTAGGACTATTAGAAAACTTTTACTTGAATTACAACTTATTTTCATATCTAGCTATCTGTTTTTCTGTGTACTGATTTCAATTGTATGCATAAAATTGGACCTGAAAATCTTATACCCTATGATTCAGAATTAGAACACATTATTAGAAGAATTAGAAAACAAAGAAAAGAACATAGAAATCCTGACACAATGGAAAACAACGTGAATAATCAATAAAATGAAAATGAACGTCAACCTAGACCTCTACGAGATTATGCAAATCCTACAACAGATGAAATTTACTTAACTATCCAAAATTCTGATGTAACTGCTAATTCATTTGAGCTTAAACATGTTATTATCCAAATAGTACAAAATAATCAATTCGGAGGTACACCAAATGAAGATCCTAGTTTACACCTCACTAGTTTTTTAGAACTTTGTGTTACCTTTAAATATGACAGAGTTTAGAACGATGTGTTAGACTTAGATTTTTTTCTTTTTCACTTAGGGATAAAACTAAGATGTGGTTAAATTCGTTAGCACCTGGATCTATTAGAGCTTGGGGCGAACTTTTACAGAAATTTCTATCTAAATATTTTTCTCCGTCCAAAACTGCTAAACATAAAAATGACATAACATCATTTTGTTAGATTGATGGAGAGTCGATATATGAAGCTTGGGAGAGATTTAATAATCTTCTTAGGAAGTGTCCTCATCATTCATTACAAGATTTGTTGATAATTCAAACTTTTTATAATGGATTAGTGGGATCTCTTAGATCTATTATAGATGCTGCGACTGGTGGTTCTTTAATGTCAAAACCTTTTGATGAGGATTATTCGCTAATAGAAGAGATGACTACCAAAAATTNGTAATTAAAACATCAATGTTCATTGAGCATTAGAGTGTTTTATAGGATGAATTATCAAGCAACATAATAAGTTTAAAAGAACATGGGATTTTCCACCAGGCAGCAAGAAAGTAGCACGAACCTGCTTCTTTCTCTAGATCTGTTGGGTACCTCGGAGATCTACTAAACTTAATATATTTTGTTTGATAAAATAGTCCTTAATTAAACTCCTAAGGACCCACCAAGATATGACATAGGGTTAGGAAAACTACCAAAACCTTACGTTTTTATCTCTTTGTAAATTGCATTAACATGCATTTTGAGTTTTAGGTGGTGGAACAAGAAGACTCGCCAGGTACGCTTTTACAGTTTTCAGTATTGTCTTTCTTGTATCTTCATGCTGTGCTTTTATACCTGCAAACTTGCATGTTATCTAGCATGAAACTAGAACTATCAAGATAGCCACAAAACCAAAACTAAAACCAAAATTAAATCAACCAAGTGAAAANCAGTATTGTCTTTCTTGTATCTTCATACTGTGATTTTATACCTGCAAACTTGCATGTCATCTTGCATGAAACTAGAACTATCAAGATAGCCACAAAACCAAAACTAAAACCAAAATTAAATCAACCAAGTGAAAATTAACCGCCACAACATTCAAAATATAAGACAACTCAAAATTTAATCACAAACATCACACAAAACTACAACTTCAACTATTCGAAATATAAAACAACTTAAAATTTAATCACAAACATCACACAAAACCACAACTTCAACTAAATTTAAATATAAAACAGCTCAAAATTTAATCACAAACATCACACAAAACTACAATTGCAACTAAATTAAGACGTCTCTATCTGATGATCGAGAATCCCTCAGAGGAGGTAACCTACGGTTGCTAACGAGGCTTCCCACAGTCTTGATGATCGGGAATCCCTCGGAGGAGGTAACCTACGGTTGCTAACGAGGCTTCCAATGGTTTAAATGAAATCAAAATTTAATCACAAACATCACATAAAACTACAACTTCAACTAAATTAAGATGTCTCTATCGATGAGAACCCCTCAGAGGATGTAACCTACGGTTGCTAACGAGGCTTCCCATGGTCTAAATGAAATTATGGAACTCATTAAGTTTGGTTTAGTTCATTTGGACATAGTGATTCCAATAGAAAATAGTGGTGCCGGGACGATGAAACCGTGGGATCTTGACCGGTGTCTTTTCCCACGATCTAAATGAAATTATGGAACTCATTAAGTTGAGTTTAGTAAGTTCATTTGGACTAAGCTATGGTCTAAATGAAATTATGGAACTCATTAAGTTGAGTTTAGTAAATTCATTTGGACTAAAGTCGGTCTAAATGAAATTATGGAACTCATTAAGTTGAGTTTAGTAAATTCATTTGGACTAAGTGTAACGAGGCTTCCCAAGGTCTAAATGAAATTATGGAACTCATTAAGTTGAGTTTAGTAAATTCATTTGGACTAAGTGAATCGATAGAAAATAGAACAAGGGAACCGTAGGATCATAACCGATGTCGCTCTAATCAACTTTAATCTGCCCCTATAAAATTTAAAAAACATCAACCATAGGGCCACCTGATTTGATATTATAATTTGACACACTAGAAAACTCAAACTCGTCGCGGTAAGGAGCTTGGAGCTAGCATGGTGGGCAAACGGCCATCTTCAACAGCAAAACCTGATCTTCCCCAGCTAAACCAATCTTTCTTCCTTAGACTTTAACAACAAATCGATAGGATTTCGAGGTTGCTTGCTTATGCAACGTAAATCCTCACCTTATCTTTAGATATTTGTATAACCCTGCTATACAATATAAGCTTTAACTTGTCTTAGGATTCCGAGGTTTTCGTCTATCACAACCTAAATCCTCACATCTTCCAGGCTATTTGTGTGATTGTTTCACACGAATGTAAGCCCTAACTAATAAAATTGGCAGGATGAAAAACACTTAAATTTCTCTCCTCAAAACTGAAGTCAAACATTAGGATAGCTTGGGAAGTCACCGGGGTTCTCCTTCGGATCCATGACATCCCCTATTTCTTCCTCATTTGGATTCTACAATAAAATGTTCCAAATTTAAACCAATCCCCTTTCACACCACTTTGTCCGATCTCATTGACAGTCCTACCCTTTGAAATTCATTGAAGATAATATTTCGTAATTTTTATCGAGAGTCTTCTTAGGTGACTTTGATCATATAAGATGTGATTAATTATGGGAGCTTGCCCTTATAAGGAGCATGTCTGAACCCAGCTTAATATAAACTTTTTTTAATTATTTATATTAGATAGGGGAACTTGTCAGCAAATAAAACAGTTTTGCTGACTAAACAAATGTCATATATTCTTTAGTTTTTTTGATCGAGCTTCATCCTCAAGTCTTTTGTTTATCCTTCGGGATAGATACAAGATTTGAAGTACATCGCTCTTCCATTTAAACTATGAAAAATATGGGGTCAGTACGATTTCATATTTTTCTAAAACTAAATATATATGTAAATTAAAAGGTCCTTCCGAAGCGAGCGATGGGATTTCGATTCCGGTGACCAACAACTTCTTACAGGCAACTCACTCCAACAAAAAATAGCACTGACAAGATCTCAAGACACCTCTTGGAAAACTATAAGAGAAAGAAGAGACGACTTAGAAAAGAGTCCTGAAAATATTGGCAAGTTTTGAAAGTTTTTTTTTTGGGAGTTAGTTCAGAGAGATNATAAAACTAAATATATATGTAAATTAAAAGGTCCTTCCGAAGCGAGCGACTGGATTTCGATTCCGGTGACCAACAACTTCTTACAGGCAACTCACTCCAACCAAAAATAGCACTGACAAGATCCCAAGACACCTCTTGGAAAACTATAAGAGAATGAAGAGAGGACTTAGAAAAGAGTCCTGAAAATATTGGCAAGTTTTGAAAGTTCTTTTTTGGGGAGTTAGTTCAGAGAGATTTTTAGGAACAACCTTTTGTTATCCTTTTTGTTATTTTTTTTGAGTGATTGTAAAAGAGAAGAGATTTAAATGAACTTCAAGAGTTTGGTGGAGGACTTGAAACAATTTTTTATCTTTTTGTTCTTAGACTACTTTTGGTTCTAATTGAGACTTGTTGGTTTGAAAATGATTTCTTCTATTAAACTAAAGTGTGGCTTTATTTTCNTAAGAGTTTGGTGGAGGACTTGAAACAATTTTTTATCTTTTTGTTCTTAGACTATTTTTGGTTCTAATTGAGACTTGTTGGTTTGAAAATGATTTCTTCTATTAAACTAAAGTGTGGCTTTATTTTCTCCATGAATTTGACCAAAGAAAAATATGTTGAGATTTTCATACCTATTTCATACTAATATTGATGATATTGCACTTTAAAGAAGGGTATTTTTGATTTTTTGTTGCAGGTATGTTGAATTGTGGTCATTGGAGCAAAAAGATGCAAAAAGGAGCGAGTTTGTAGCAAAAATGACCAAAATATGAAGATTTGAACTAGGGCGCCGACAGCGAGCCCAACGACACCGACAGCGAGCCCAACGGCGCCGACGGCGAGGCCAACGGTGCTAAAGACAGGTTTTTATTGAGAGTCCAAAATCAAATATCCTAGAAGGCCTCCGACTGCGCCATCGAGGCCGCCGACGGCGAGAACGACAGTTCTCTTAACAGGTGCATTGACCGTAGACAATTTTTGAAGGGACGCTTAGGCAACTCTTAGAAAACTCTTCTACAACTTTAAGAGAAAAATTTGGACCGAAAAAAGAGGAGCCCTGTGGTGGTGTCCGTTGAGTTTTTGTTGTTTGTAGAGTGTAGAGAGCTTAATTTAAGGTTAGTATTGTGAGGAATTCTTCAAGAGATTCTATGAGAGGAGGAAAAGTGAGAGATTTCTTCCTCCTTGCTGCTTTAAAGAAGAATTCTGTGTGCTATAAAGAAAGGAAGAGATTCAGATGAACTTTGAGGAGTTTGTTTATGGAGGAATTAAAGATAATTGGCATTTACTTATTAAAATTTGTATGACTTTGCTTTTATATATAAGTTTTAAGTTTTGTCGTATCTTCTCCATGAGTTCTGAGTAGTATTCTCTGTCTTTCTCTTTTTCTTGAGATTTTGTGAAATGGTGACTTGAATTGGTTGAGCCATGAGAATGTTAAAGAAGTTGTGATGATCTTTTCACTTTGATCTTAATTTACTTTCAATCGGCCAATTTTGTTGAAATATGTTGAGTTTTACAACTAAAGTGAAGATTACATCCAAGATTCAGAGAGGTAAGAAATTGTGATGATCTTTTCACTTCGATCTTAATTTACTTTCAATCTGGGCAATTAATTTGTTAAGTTATGTTGAGTTTTACAACTAAAGTGAAGATTACATCCAAGATTCAAGGCGGTCAAAGCCCTTGGAAGATACATCCAAGATTCTGGGAGGTCAAAGCCCTTGGAAGTTGGGTGCAAATAAATAGGGAAATTCAATCTAGCCAATTGATTTGTTAAAATATGTTGAGTTTTACAACTAAAGTGAAGTTTACCAATCTGGTCAATTGATCTGTTAAAATATGTTGAGTTTTACAACTAAAGTGAAGATTACATCTCAAGATTCAGGGAGGTCAAAGCCCTTGAAAGTTGGGTGCAAATATGATATTCTTTCAATCTGGCCAATTGATTTTAATCCAAGATTTAGGGAGGTCAAAGTCTTTGAAAGTTGGGAGCAAATAAATAGGTAAATAATATTATAGGGCGCAGAATTGGAGATTTTAGAGTGACAGACTAAAATCCTCAATTTGGTCCTATCTTTGGGAGCTGAAGTGTAGATGTTAGCCCTCAGGCGAGAAGAACGTGGGAGCTCCAAGTGAGAGCCGGTATCCTCCCAGCCTAACCACAGATTCAGTAACCAAGCATAGGATTAGTCAATATTCTTTATGCCTGGACTAAAGGATAAAGAATAGGTATGCTCCTATTTGACACAATACAATTTTAACTAATTCACTTTATCCATTCACTTTAATTTCTTGACAAGGAGAATGATGCTTTCTTATATATTGAATATCACGTCGAACCTTCATTAGTATAATTAATTATTTAATAATTATTAAAATTACATATTTATTTCAATTAAACCCTCATTAGCATAATTAGTTATTTATGAGTTATTAAGAAAATTACATATTTATTTCAATTGTCTATTATTAACCCTAACTTTCTATCATTAGTTATTTATTAGTTATTCAAATTATTTACTTATTTCAATTGCCTATAAAACCTTCATTAGCATAATTAGTTATTTAATAGTTATTAAAATTATATATTTATTTCAATTGCCTACCCTCATTAGTGTAATTAGTTATTTAAGAGTTATTAAAATTACATATTTATTTCAATTGTCTATTAGTGACATATTAGTAAAATTAGTTATTTAAGAGTTTAAAATTACATATTTATTAAATTGCCGCACTTCTATTCAGTAAAATTAGTTAATTAAGAGTTTGTTAAAATTACATATTTCTTTCAATTGTCTATTAGTGATAAATAAGCAATTTGAACTGTATTATTGTGATTAAGTATTGATTTTCTAAATTCTAGTTTGCATTCTTTAGTATTACTCCCTGTGGGATCGATATCCAGGACTCCATTGGAGCTCTACATTACTTGGCCGATACGTATAATTGCGTTGATAAGTGTGACTTTGCAATTACTAAATATTTTATACACATTTTTATCAAATCTATAACCGTTGTCAAGTTTTTGGCGCCGTTGCCGGGGACTTAAATATTTTAGCAATAGTATCAAATTCTTGTATTTTTAAGCATTCATAATGTTGCTGTCAAGTTTTTGGCATCGTTGCCGGGGACTTAAATCTTCTAACAACCGTATCAAATTCTTGTATTTTTAAGTATATATAAAGTCGCTGTCAAGTTTTTGGCACCGTTGTCGGGAAGTAAAAATTAGATTTAAAAAAAATCATAATTAGAGTAACGAACAAATTAGGACTATTAGAAAACTTTTACTTGAATTGCAACTTATTTTCATATCTAGCTATATGTTTTTCTGTGTACTGATTTCAATTGTATGCATAAAATTGGACCTGAAAATCTTATACCCTATGATTCAGAATTAGAACACATTATTAGAAGAATTAGAAAACAAAGAAAAGAACATAGAAATCCTGACACAATGGAAAACAACGTGAATAATCAATAAAATGAAAATGAACGTCAACCTAGACCTCTACGAGATTATGCAAATCCTACAACAGATGAAATTTACTTATCTATCCAAAATTCTGATGTAACTGCTAATTCATTTGAGCTTAAACCTGTTATTATCCAAATAGTACAAAATAATCAATTCAGAGGTACACCAAATGAAGATCCTAGTTTACACCTCACTAGTTTTTTAGAACTTTGTGCTACCTTTAAATATGACAGAGTTTAGAACGATGTGTTAGACTTAGACTTTTTTCTTTTTCACTTAGGGATAAAACTAAGATGTGGTTAAATTTTTTAGCACCTGGATCTATTAGAACTTGGGGAGAACTTTTACAGAAATTTCTATCTAAATATTTTTCTCCGTCCAAAACTGCTAAACATAGAAATGACATAACATCATTTTGTTAGATTGATGGAGAGTCGATATATGAAGCTTGGGAGAGATTTAATAATCTTCTTAGGAAGTGTGCTCATCATTCATTACAAGATTGGTTGATAATTCAAACTTTTTATAATGGATTACTGGGATCTCTTAGGTCTATTATAGATGCTGCGGCTGGTGGTTCTTTAATGTCAAAACCTTTTGATGAGGATTATTCGCTAATAGAAGAGATGACTACCAAAAATTTTCAATGACCCTCTGAAAGGGTAAATCCTAAAAGAGTAGCTAATATCCATGATTCTGATGCAATATCTATATAGCTTCGCAGATTGTTGCAATATCAAAGAAATTAGATCATTATGGAATGAATTATTTTCCAACACCTACTACGACGGAAGAGAATTCATCAGGGCAATTTGTGGATGTTCAACCTTTGTATGAGACTTTAAATGTAATTAATAATAGTCCCAACAATCCTTATTCAAACTATTATAACCCATGTTGGAAGAACCAACCTAATTTTAATTAGAATGACAATTCTTCTACAAATCAATAATGGGCAAACAACCCAGTGAACCCATTGAGAAATTCATCCAACCAAGAAANCAATTAATAATAGTCCCAACAATCCTTATTCAAACTATTATAACCCAGGTTGGAAGAACCAACCTAATTTTAATTAGAATAACAATTCTTCTACAAATCAATAATGGGCAAACAACCCAGTGAACCCATTGAGAAATTCATCCAACCAAGAAAATGTTAATTATAGGCCTTCTTATCCTCCAGGATTCAATAGTAACACTCAATTTAAGGAAAAGAATTTGCCTATGGAAGAGATAATATTAAACATGGGTCAATAATTGCATAATCAAGGAAATCAATTACAAATTCAAGGAAACCAGTTACAAAATCAAGGAACTGCTATCAAGAATATTGAAAATCACTTGGGGCATATTGCTACTGTGCTTAATAACAGAACATTGGGAACTTTTCCTAGTACTGTGAAACCAAATCCTAAAGATCAAGGAAAAGAATAAATAAAAGCAATACAATTATGAAGTAGAAAAGAATTGGAAACAAGAGTGCAGAAAGAAATGGAAACTAAAAAAGAGAAACTGGATACAGAGAAAGAAAAGGA